>CM076572.1:987111306-987301436 GCA_034641835.2 Pinus albicaulis
TTGGATGACACTCAGTACACTAGGCGAGAGACTTCTCAGCAGTGGCACTGGGTTGGTGTGCTAGTTGACAGCCACGGGTTGGGGGATGAGATGATCCCTTTCAGAGGTGGTGCATCAGTCATCATTGAGCCTACGCTTGGGGAGCAGGTCATGAGGGAGACATGCACCATTTTTCCCTCAGGGCATGTCGAGATCATGCATGAGCAGAGGATACGAGGTACAGCAGAGGTAGTATCCCAGTATGTGTCTGGGCTCCAGACACTGTATCGACACTTTGTCGAGAGGGTGGATGGCATGTTCGATGCCGATGAGATGGCGGAGGTAGAACAGGAGGGCATCCCTTCTGTATGCCAGGGTGAGGACTCCTTTTCACATGAGTCCATAGGATCAGTTGAGGTCGCTTCTGGGGAGCGAGGGCAGTCATGCATGGATGGTGACAGTAGACCGGAGCTATATACTAGTGTCCAGGGTGAGTAGTCAGCTGCATTGACATTGAGTATGGTGTCAGCTGTTACAGATCCATACCCTCTGGAGGTTGATGGGATTGTTATGCAGGGGGCTAGTAGACAGCAGGAGCTGTTGGATATGTTGGAGCATCCATCTTTGGGTCGACACTGGGATGAGGCACAGATAGATGTACTCGCAGTCGGCAGAACTGCAGCGTTTTTAGTGAGTAGCACTCTCCAGGAGCATATTGATGGAGCTTGCAGCATACCTTGCCCACTTTTGCCCATTATAGAGAAAGGGGCTTCCTTCTACAGGCAGCTTCCATTGACAGACAGGGTAGAGTAGTGGGAGTTGATTACAGGCTGGCGGCAACATCCCAGGCATGTTCCATATACCGTTGTCGTTACTACATCAGATTCTTCTTCTAGGATGGACTGGCAGGAGATCATGAGTTGGTACCCTCTAGATGGTACGGTATTATTCGTAGGGTGCACAGTCGAGCAAGGGCCCTTGGACATAACAGAGGTTATAGATTCCAGCTGGCAGGGCAGCACAGGACATCATTTCTTCAGCACTCCATCCCGGTTTCAGGAGAGCAGGATCAGCATGGGATTGAGTCACCACTTGGATTGGAGAGAGGTGATGAGCTGGTATGCAGTTGGAGGGGTAGCACATGCAGCTACAGGTACATCGCAGCAAGAGCCCGAGAGCATTGATGCTTGTTGGTGGTCTTCACCTCTTGGAGCATTGGTCTTAGCCAGAGGCAGTGCACAGTCCGAGCCGTGGGACTTGTGCGATTATTGGCCACAGTGGCGATGGGATCCGGGAGGACTATTGGTTGGCTGGTACCGTGAGAGGCCAGTTTGGGATCCTGGCATTGAGATATCCCTTCGTATCAGGGTGATGCAGGAGACAGAGAGGTTTCAGTGGGACCCAGGCACATTTTGCAGTATCGGTGGGGAGCATCGGCTAGAGAGTAGGCTTGTTCAAGCATTGCTTGAGAACAAGCAATTTTTGCCGGATGAGGATGCCACTTGGGAGAGCGAGCAGACTTTACAGCATCCATCACTTCAGTTGCTTGAGGACAAGCAACGTTTTGCCGGGGGAGACTGTAATATTCCCAATTAGCCTCGCTAATTGGAATATTTCATTTTTGTCTAATTCTGCCGCTTTAGTTAGAAATAATAAATAAAGTGAGAAATAAGAGGGGTCACCTCACTTTAGTCACCTCACTTTATAAAATAAAGTGTTTTCCTAGTTGATTAACGTTATAACTTATAGAGGGGGCCTTGGGGGTCCACATGGATATGAGGGGAGGCCTCACGATGACCCAAGGGTAACTGCGCAGGCCAAGGAGAGTGAAGGACGCAGTCAAAGTTTTGGAGGGAGTTTAGCACTATAAAAGGTGGGTTTCTCACCTCATTTTGGTAGGCATGATTTGATATTGATATTGAGAGCTAGACTTCGTGCGCCCGGCACGCCGGTTGTTTAGTCGGTCTGCCGGCATTGTTTGGTGCAGCAGGAGGTGTCTCCGTTCGGAGATCTCACCCTTACCCTCGGGGGACTTCGAGTGCCTGCCCTGGTAAGGTTATTTTCTTGGTATCACCCTTAGCCTCGGGGGATTTCGAGTGCCTGCCCTGGTAAGGTTATTTTCTGAGCATCATCCTTCAGTTTCAGTGGTAATTAGCAGTAGTTTCGGGTAGAGATTTGGAAGAGGAGAAACCCCCTTCTTGAGGCTAACGCGAATCCGGGAGATAGGACGAGTCGAGAGACGGGGACGAAGAATCGAGCGGGAGGGACTCGGTGCGAATAGTGAGGACGCGAGATCGGTGACCAAAGGCGAAGGGCCTTGAATGCAGATAGGAAGGGGCAGTTCCGAGCGGGAGAGATTTCGGATACGACGGGTAGGACGCGAATCTAGCGAGATCTAGCCACGGAGGACGAGATGCGGGCGAGGAGGACGCGGATCCAGCGGATCTAGCCTTGGAGGACGCGAGATGCGGAGATAGACGCGGATACGGAGAGGGAGGACCGGATCCGACGGTCTGGGCGAGAGAGGAGCCTTCGAGATCCCGATCGGGAGAGGGCATGGATCGATGGCTTCGGGGTCTTTTGTGTGGGGTTTAGCAGCGTTTTTCAGTGTTCCCAGCCCTGAGGAGTTGATCATCTCATTTGGAGGTCTGGTGGTGGGATTCATCCCTTCTGGCCAGCGTTTCATCTGTCTTCTGCGCTGTCACTAGCAGAGACAACGTTTTCACTGGTGAGGGCTTGATTGGTGGTGGAGTATCAGTTTCACCTTTTCTGGGGTTTGTCTGGAGGATTGAGATCAGCCATCTTTCTAGTTTCCAGCTTGTAGTTCCAGTGCATTGCAGCAGCAGTTCTTCATAGCAGATTCTTCAGCCAGCTAGGACACTGTCCCTATTTGCAGCCATTATTTGTTCTGAGAGGGCCTCCACTTGCCTAGGGCAAGGATAGGTGCACTCCTTCTGATTATCTTGTACTCCTATATATGTATTCTCAGATTAATAAAATGGCTCAGTGTTCTGGTATTCTATGTGTATTTGTTCCATGATCTGGTTCCAGCGTTTTGTTTTGTATATCTGTCTGGCATATTTCTGTGTATTACTGGTTATTTCCCTTTGGGGATATTACATAGAAGCTGAAGATATCACGATGAAGCTCTCTCGGATGAAATGGAAAACCAAACTAGGGTGGCACTCGAAGTCCCCTGAAGAATGGGTGAATTCTCCACTTGGAAAACTCTTGCTGAACAAAAAGTGACCTGGCTAAACAACTCAAGCAACTTAGATCAAAATCAATAATCCAATCATGCCAAATGAAGTGAGCTTCCTTCCTTTTATAATCTTCCTTGGGCCTTTTTCCCACCTTTTCCCTCCATCCTCTGTTCACGCACATTCGTTTCGAACCGGTTATTAAGGGTATGTGTATTTCATGTGTGGGTGGTGCCCATATATTACCAACAAAACAACATAACATAAAATTATCTAACTTCTAACTCCTAATTCTTCTAATGAAAATAAAATAGGCCCCAACTACACCAAAATTGGCCCCCAAAACATAGAAATAAATTATGTACCAAAATAATTTAGGAAGGGACATTACAGTCCTCCCCTCCCAAATGTTGCTTGTCCCCAAGCAACTCCAGTGTTGGATGCTCAAGTATGTGTTCACCCTCCCAGGTGGCATCCTCATCCGACAAGCTCTTCCAACACACCAAGTACTCTCTGACTGTTGATCACCATTGTAACCACCAATAATGCCAGGATCCCAAATGTACCATTGAGTCATCCCCAATCTCAGCGTTGTCCCGACATGAAGGAAACCCTCGATATTAGGATCCCAAGCCATCCTAATCAATGTGAAGCACACCTTGTTCCACTCGCTATCCAACCAGATACAAGTACCGGAAGCCCTCTGCATACCATTAGTAAATAGAGCATCATAATCATATAAAGTCCTATTTGTCTCCACGTGCAACTGCTCTACTAAGTCATCCATCTCATGTACTCCACGGGTGGGCACCTAAAGATACAATCTGACTCCTGTGGAAATAATCCTTCCCTGCACAAGCTTCCCCTGAACTCCCCCTGCAGATCATCCATCCATGTCGGTGAAGTCCCCCACGCCAATAAAGAATCACTAAAATCCAATGGAATATTAGAATGATCTCCCCCTGTAGAAATTGGTCCATTCCCCAGGGTAAGATGTACTGCCAAATCTTGTGATGCCAGGATCCCATGCTAGTCTAAAAAGGGTGCCACCATGTTCTCACTACACAACTCTGATCATGATGGTCTTCCCATCATGTGCAGGTTGTATCTTCCTCTCCTGGGACTTGATGGAAAAATATCTATAGAGCCCCAACGTATTTGGCCTAGGAATCTCAACGATGTCACGACCTACCCATCCAACACTCACCCTAACCCGTAGCAGCAACAAGGAAAACGAATCTTGACATGTGACAAAGGCCTCAATGCTCCCCCACATGTCAAACCAAGTGTGAGTTGGGTTATTGTTTGTCCCTATCCCACTCATCACAAAACAGAGTGTCCCATCAACCAACCAACTCCTCGAATCTCATAGCTAGAACGGTTGCAGCATAGTCCTGACAGCTGTTGGCACTGACCTGTACCACATCTCAAGTCCCTGTGTGCAATCAATATATGGACTCCCTACATCACGAACCAATCTTGTGTGTGCGAAATTTCCCTGCACCGGCCAGACCACGTAGTGGAATTTGTCATCTTGCCTCCTGCAAGCGCTCCCAAATACTGCCTAGAGTCTAAACATCCATCTGCAAGTAAGGCCCACCAACCACTGTAGATGCGCTCCTGAGACACCTCAGAATGTCTCACCAAAAGGTCGTCATGCATCTCCCTGAGTGGTTGGCTCAAGGGTGGTGAAAATGTTACCTTTACAGAAGATTGGACTATCCCCAAGCATGCATCCATCAACTTGTTCCCTATCCATATGCTATATTTGGAAAGCCTCTCTCCTGATGCACCATGTGCCATCCAACTATCTCATACCATCATCCTGGGTCTTGTTGCTCATGATGTGAGCATCAAGAGACGATATCCAAGTTCCACGTGACAGTGTGCAATTATGCAGAGTGCTAAATGGAATCTCACAATCGGCACTATGGTCAAATCTCTCTCCAAATATGAGTGTTCCAAACCCAATAGTGTGATTGATGTCCTCGTCAAGAGATCTCTCTAGCGGAAACACTACAACAACCTGTCATGTATAATCATCCTCTGTTGCACGCAAATATGTACCCCAACACTCCTTTTCATAGCACTAAACTCTGTGGCACAACTCCATCGTCCCTCTGTGCGTTACCCACCATGATGTGAACTACACCCATATCTTCCTAAGTGCGGCTAAGTGGCCAACTCTTCAACAAATAAAATTGTTAATCAAAGGTTGCTATTGATGTCAATGTCAGCATTGGCAGGATATCGATATTCTTGGGATACTGATTCAGGACTGATGACCTGCATGACTCTTGGTTGACTAGGATACTATCAATGAAGATGTCAAGTCACGAAGAAGTCAAGCCACTAATGAAGGAAGCCCTAAGTACTTGATATGGATGCTGGATACTATAATGATGACAAGTCCCTCTTGGTTAATAAGGATGCCATGAATGATGATGTGCTTACTCTTGATGAAGAAGCTTGGGAGTAACATGACAGTGTCAAGATGCTTAAATATTCTTAAGGTGCTGATGTCAATCATGCCTTGTTTGTGCTAGAAGACTACACTTGATGATGTCATTCCATGAAGGTCTTGATGACATGGTTGGAAACTACACTGTGATGACTTTGTTGGATATTATTGAACTGTAAGATGGAGATTCAGGAGCTTACCATCTTTTGTCTCAAACAGGCTCAAACATTCCTCATGCGGCCCAAACTTTTTATGCATAAAATTTCATGAACAGTCACAAAGAAAAATAAATTTAGACACCTTGGAGGCATCCTTTCACAATAAATCCTAGACCATATTAAAGAGGATTTTTCCCTCTTTCCAATGAGCCCTTACCTGGCCCTCTGGTTTGGGAGATATGAATTTTTCAAGTTAAAGAAAATAAATTTGTCCTTGAGCCGACCTGTGCTAGCCTACTCATACATGTCGGCTTCACTCAAAAAGACATGTCTATTCATCATAAACAAAATCCTATATATATATGACATCCATCACCTCATTTGAAGCAAGATTTTCGGTGAGGATAATTACAGTGATATACCACAGTTCACAACTCATGAACTAGGACACCGGAGAGGGTTTGAAGGCTTATTGGTTGGGTTAAATTCAGTGATTGGGTCCTCTCTACAACTCATATAAACATAACACTTACACTTCGATCTCAGTTCTGGATTGTTGCTCAACAATAAACTCGGACCTGAAGTTTTGAAGATTTGAAACGTTGCACCATACCACAGAACTCGGTCCTGTGGATTTCACGGACATGTGGTGTTAAAGAACAGTGCCCTGGGATTGTAGACCCACCTGTGGTTAGAGGCTCGGGCAGACTATCAAGTGACCAAATGGCAGCTCGGTGTTATTGTTTCAGTGACATGTGGCTTGAGGCTCGGATCTAAGGATAGGAACAAGAGCTCGGACTTCAGGGAAACTCAGTGCTACTGCTTCAGTGATCTGTGGCAGCTTCTGTGTGGAGAGCTCAGACTTGCCTCCTGTAGAAGCTCAGCATTTCAGTAATTACTGCCTTCTAAAGCTCGTATGACAGGTGTGTAAACAACCTCAGATCTGTGTGCTAACCTGTGGCATATGGTTGAGGGCTAGTATTAAGCCTAGTATAACAATAAGTTGGAGCAACATAACTTGGAGGGAGGCCACATTACTTGAGGAGGTCTGGAAAAGGCTATAAAAATCCATCTTTGAGCAGACCCTTTGGAGTAAAATTGAATAACAATAGCTATGAACATTGGAAGCTTACTTGGAACTTGAAGTCTTGATCAGTGCAGATCTTGAACACTTGGTGAGAGCAGCATTTGAGGTATATTTTAGAAGCAGATTTGAAGAATCTTATTTTGGAGAAGGATTGAAACCAGTAAACTAGGTGCAGACCTTGAAAAGTGTCTTGGAGCACCTATTGAGGAGCTTGCGGAGAAAAATCCTGTTGGGCAAGCATAGTTGAAGACACCTTTCAGAAGTTTGCTTGAAGACATTCTTGGAGACCTTGATTGAAGCCCTCATGGAGTGACCTTGAAGAAGGGCCCATGTACAGATTGAAGACATCTTGTGGAGAAACCTATTAAAGACACCTTGAAAGATTCTTGAAGACATTTGAAGGAACTATAAGACAATCTTCGAGACATGATGCAGTGTTGAAGGGCCTCATGATGCAACCTTGAAGAGAAGTGATTGGGTACCATGAAGGATAGTGGAGACACCTTCAAGTGAAGATCAAGGTTGTCATTGATGATGTGACATGGAGACTACGTGTAACATGGCTTGTTGAAGAAGACTTTGGGAGTCGTAAGTATAACCAAATATATCTTGACGAAATGAAGCAGGAGGTTGGAGCCTCATAGAGACAAGGTTGGTGCCTTGGAAGATAGGGTTGGAGCCCTAGAGGATAGGAGTCCTCAAGAGACCAGGTTGGAGCCTGTACCAGATATAGGGTTGGAGCCCTTGAGGTTGGTGCCTCAGAATTGACAAGGTTGGAGCCGTGGAAGTCCAAGTCAGTACTTGGCAAATACAGTTTGGAGCCTGAGAGATTGAAGGTTGGTGTCTTCATCTAGGGTTGGAGCCCTACATATATTGTACTTGATTTATTGTATAGAAAAAATTAATAAAAGCATTTATTCTTATTATTCATTTTGTGTTCTAAATATAGGTGATCTAATTGGTAAAATTAACAATTGAAAAGAAATACTGATTCAGTCCCCTCTCAGTATTTCCAACAGGGATAACGCTACCATGTTGAACCTCAGTAGCTCTAGGGTCCAATGCATCAATGAGAGAGCATTGTCTCCATATAATGCCTTGTGCATAAGTCTCCTTGGAGGAAACACTCCAAGAGCTCACTGTGTCGCACCATATGCCACTGAATACCACCAAGTGTCCCTGTACTTAACGACATGCCACTGTGCCTTGCAGCCTATCCCTATACACCACTGGATACCTCGTGCCACTGCTGGACCATCCTGTACGGTCTCCTATCCTCGTTGTGTCACTGTACCTAATACTCCCTGCGTGTACTCAGTGTAATGGGAGTCATTCCTCCTGCTCAACAACGCACACCAATTGCTATAGCAAACAACCATGCATCTCCGTGCTCCTCTATAGGCCTTTGCTCGTCATTGTATGCTCCTACACATCCTTGGATGTCATGGCCAAAAGTTGAGATAGTACGCCTCGGCCCGCACTCGAATGTCATCGTCACCTCTACCTTCGCATCATCATACCCTTCGATGAATGGATCTCCCCTCCAAATCCTCCTGTAGGGACTCGAGAAGTGAATCTCCCTAGGTACCAGTAGCGATGCCACCACTGCTATGCTCCTCCATGTTCTCTGTGCCCCACATAACTGTGGAGAATCCTGAACCCCATACAAGGAACTGTCTGGTGGCCTGCCAATGCCACCTCCTCCAACAATCTCCTGCCAAAGTGTGTTGATTATCTCGTGACTCCATGCATACACAACATAACTCGATGACCCATGGAGTTCTCTCGCAAACTGACTAGCCACTGATGCTGATTGAAACCTCCCTAGCAAATGTGTGCTCTTGGCTGCTGGGTCAACTATACCATCAATGCCATAGTCAATTTTTATATCTGGCAAATGGTAGGTAGTCCCACCTGGATCCCAATGCCAACCTGGGCCTCCAGTTTCCTCGATGCTTGAATATGTCTATTGACTCTCACTCTGGCCTATAACCGACTCCATAAGCATAGCCCACTCCACTGGGTACCAACTCAAAATCTCTCGCCATCCAACCCCAAGGAAACGCTCGAAAGCACAAAACCCTGTACAATGAACTAGCTTGTAAACCTGCGAACGTTGCACGCTGCACAACTCATGTCGCCTTGTCTCGCTGGTTTGGTCAACACATAAAATATGTCTACGTAATTCCACCTCTCTGTTACCCCGGTAGAGAGGTAGCCTAGCATGTGAAAATTCTATAATGTAGAATTCTACTGCAGCTACTTATTATATTTCTTCTATTGCATTCTCAAACACAATTATTTAACATTTCACTGTGTTAAATAACAAAATAAAATATGATGCAGACTTCACGATCAATAAACAATATAAAAGAAATAGCACAAGTATTCACACATAGACATCGTTATTTTTGGACAATTGTCCTCGGAAAAACCCAATTCAGGAAAACCTGTGTAGTAGATCTGAGGGTTTCTTTATTATGCAGAAATTCTGAGTACAAATGTGTGATTGTAATTATCAATCAATCACCTAAAGAAATCTGATGAGAATAGGCTTAGTGAGACAATTCTCACTTCACCAAATAGTTCGACATCGTCCGCACCCACACTTAGTAGCTCTATGTAATTTCCCCGCGCATCACCGCTTCCCCACGCTCGTCACCGTTTTCCACCGCCGTCGTCGTCGTCGACATGACCGCTCTTGCTTACTACTGTGTGAGACTAGAGTTTTACCCCCTCCCAGAAATGCCCTCCGGATACTGGATGAACCTTCAGCTGCCTCTCCAACTGAAATTGAAACTCCCTCTGCTGTTCTGCTGGCCCAGTGCAACTGCTGCTTGGCTGTCTCTACGTTGCTGCTGTGGCTCCTTCTCTCTGGAGTGTTAAAACTCTGGTAAACTTGAATAAGTATATATTATTAATGATAAAAGATGAGATATGAGATATGATTACAATGGGGAATCACCAAGGCTTTAAATATAGCCTTATGGTGTCCTTTATAAGATGCACATCTTGATCATGCCCCTTCACTTAATAAAACCCAAGATAACTATATCTAACTAATAATTAATAAAGACATGTAACATTGCCCTCTTTCTAAAGATGCTTTGTCCCTCAAAGCATACATAACGATGGACAATGTTGACGAATGCCTGGGTTTCTCGAGTGGCGAGCTCTTGCTTCCCACATTTTAAAAAGATCGTGGAGCATCTTCTCGAGTTCAATCTTTTGGTGATGTGGATAGCGACAAGATTTGATATTGACAGGGTCATGTCCTTTCTTGACTTCTATTGGATGTTCATGTTCCTTATTAGGAGGTATTTTTTTTGGCAGGTCTTGGAAGACTTTTTCGTGTTTTCTAACTATTTCTTGTTCTTCTGGTGATTTTTCGTGATTTCTCTTTAGATTTAGAGGTAAGTTACCAACAATTATCATTCGATGCAACTTCTCCTCATCATCAAATGCTTCATTCTTAACAACCATATCTGCTTCATCACCGAAGGCCTCAACAACGTTTGGAACTGTATTAGTGGCTTTGGATGTGTTTGTCTCTTCACATTTTTCTTTCAATTCCGGGGATGAAACATTTTGTTGCTTATAAGCATCTGCATTTTCATGGTTTCTTTCATTTTCAATGACTATGTCTGTTGTTGCATCTGTGATAGAAGTCACGTTGAATTCTTTATGTGGCTCCTTCACCAACATCGTTTCTTTTGAACTGCCATTGGATTTTCATTTATATAAAAGTTCTCAACAACTTCTGTTGTTGCATTACTGGCTTTATAAGTGGATTGAGTTGCATTTTCTTCTCTTGGTTTCTCAGCTTTATAATTTTCATGGGTGATCTCAGAGTCTCTACTTCTAGGTGGTTCAACACTATAGCCTTCATGTGAGCTGATTTCCAATTCAATTTTATTTAATTGCTCTTTTTTAAACATGTTACATTCATGAAGATGATCTGAATTGGCTGAATTGTTCAGTTGATTATGTTCGACATTTAGGAATATTGGAGGTTGTGTCTGACTTAATTTATCTATCTTATCATTTAGCTTATTGAAGAGTTATGTGGTCTCATGATGATTTAGTCACATTTGTCTTTTTATTCGATTTTTCGTGTCATGAAATTTTTTGATGTCGTCGGAGTGTCCTGCAACTGTACCTTTAAGATCGATTAATCTTTTTCCAAATTATTCAGAATTATTATTGATTTGTTTCTCGAGATCCACCAATTTCTTCTGGAATTTGGCCATCGATATCGATGAAGACATTGAACGTGTATGAGGTGCAAAATATTTTTCTGCCAATTTTTCATTTTTTTTTTTTTTAAATTAATTAATTAATTAATATTTAATTAATTAATTAAATTAATTTTTTTTAAAAATAATAATAATAATTTCTATTATATATATATATATATATATATATATATATTTTTTTTTTTAAAATAATAATAATTATTATTATTATAATTATTTTATTATTTGAATTATATATATATATATATATATATATATATATAATTATGGGAAAAAAAATTTGTTAACCTTGAAAATTCACGTTGTTTTTAAAAGTCACTTTGTTTTGAAAAGACACGTTGTTTTGAAAAGGGGAAATGGGTTTTAATACCATGGCCCAAACCACGAGTTTGTAAACCATACGAGCAATTACTTCTTCCTTTTAATTTTACTTTGTCTTCACATGTACGTATTTCTTTATATATATATATATATATATATATATATATATATATATATATATCTTTTTTCTTTTTCTTTTGGAACTATTTTCTTTTAAATATATATATATATATATATATATATATATTTCTTTTAATTTATTTCCCCCTTTGTGTTAACTTTCCTTCTCTCTTTATTTTATATATATATATATATATATTTCTTCCTTCTTTTTAAAAACAGATTTTGTTGCCCACAAGCACTTGGTTTTAAAAAAAATCTGCAATTCTGGAATTTTCTTGTAATTCCTTAATTCTGGGTGATCACACAGATCCCGAAGAGCGATGGCTCCGATACCAATGGAGTGTAAAAACTCTGGTAAACTTGAATAAGTATATATTATTAATGATAAAAGATGAGATATGAGATATGATTACAATGGGGAATCACCAAGGCTTTAAATATAGCCTTATGGTGACCCTTGGCGAAGAGGCATGATCTTTGATCATGCCCTTTCACTTAATAAAACCTAAGATAACTATATCTAACTAATAATTAATAAAATATACATAACACTCTCTTCTCTTCCTGTACTCTCTACCCTTCAGAAATTCTCCCTCCTGGTGAATTCACCTTCCCCTCTCTGCAATCGAGAATCACTTTGATTCTTTCTTCGGCAGAAGAAATCTATCTCTAGATTCTTTCTCCGTCTGATGTATTTTCCATATACCCCTCACCATCCTTCTTATAATCCTTCGTTGACCCTTCAACGACCAAGATTAAAACATAATCAAGGGCTAAGATTAACTTGGACGTGATCCATGACTTTATCTAGAAGATTCACACTTAATTTAATTAATACCCTTTAATTAATCAGTTTCCCTAAGTTTAGACTTAGGAAAACATTACAAAACGATTAATTAATTTAATTAAACCATCTCTAAGTGAAATTTTGCAAAATCCTTTCTAGATATTATGGAATACATGTCTCTTAGCCTATATACAAAGTTACAAGACTAGAGCACATCCGATGCTACCATAAATCAACATAGCAATGCTACAAGCCCTATCTATATAGGCCTAAAGAGAGCTACTGTCTGGAAGTATTGTAGCTTTGCTGACGATCTGTGCATCTATCTAGTCTAAATCGGTGGCTAGCCCAAAAGATGACTGCTCATCCTCCTCCAGCATGGGCTCAACATGAGCCACTAATTGTCCCTCCAAAGATGGCTCATCATGTATAACATCCTCAACAATCAATGACAGGTAGCTATCGTCTGGAAAATCCATCACATATCTGGATGCCTTTGTACCTATCGACTCCTCATCAGTGATGGATACGTCTCCCAGCACCTCATTAACCTCTTGTGTGTTTCTATCACTTGGAAACTCGGACATGGCCCTGAACACCTCATCAATGGATGACACCTCATCCATGGGTGGCACCTCTTCAATAGATGGCCCTCTGAGTGTCCTCTGAGTGTATGCTCTACTCTCTCCAGAAGGGTGTCAATCGGAACTTCCAAAGGGATCTCCAACAAGGGTGACTCCTACGTCACACTAGACACATCAACACACTCCTGTGTGCCCACAATTTCATGCTCAACCTCCTCCTTACGCTCCTGATATCTAAAGCCATGACTCCACTAGTAGAAACAACCCTTGGTCTCACCCTCTAACTGTGCTCCTCTACTTGATGATCCCGTCCTTGACCTATGCTTCTCCGGCTCATCCAGAAAATGAGGCATGGTAGGATGACCAAACTGGCCATACGTATGGGTGTTGTGCTATTGGGATGTGCATGCACATGCTTGGCTTCTTTGCTGGTTTTGTATCATTTTTTGCATTCCCTTTAGAATCTATTGGTTCTGTCTCACCAATTGTTGGCTTTGCCTCATCAACTCCTCCATGATCCCTTGTGTACTCTTCCCCTTTTGCATCATTGGAGTGTCTATAAGCTCACCAATCACTTTGCATGTGAGTTTAACACCTCCATGATCATGCTAGCTTCTCCACAGTTGGCTAAGAACATGCTTTGTTACCACTGTAATATTCCAAATAGAAAATTTATAGTGATATAGGAAACATGCAATAAACTAAATACAAAAATTTTATTTGTAGCAACATAGATACAAGAAATAAGCCGAAAACACCGAATTTTATTAATATAGATGGCTGGAGTACAGTATAAGATGGAAAAGGTGCACTTGGGCTTGCACAAGGCAAACTATAGGTCTCAAGTGAGCAATATCAAAATGATACAATTGTTGCAATAACTGCTCCTCTGAATATTGCAATATCCCCCTGTTTCTACAACTGCTGGTTGACTTCGGCACAAGATTTTCCCACTAAAAAGTGATCAAAAAATTAGAGGAAATTGGGAAGGTGATCATTTCCGAAAACCCAGAAAAACCCAGAAAGCTCTGCCCTGAACTCCAATCTTCAAAATTGGACCCTTCTCTGCTTGGCCCTTCTCCAATTTCAAAATTTGCTGCTAAAGATGCTACTGAAGATCTTTGCACTCCAAAACACCAGCAAACCTCCAACAATACACCTCCAATCAATCCTCCAGCTCCTCAACCCAAAATACTATGGCAAATGATCAAACCAAATGCTACCCTCCAAATGACTGTGCAATCACTATGTGAATGACGCAGTTTCTGAAGATGGAATGATAGGGACTACGTTTAGCTGACCTTTCAGGGACTGAATCTGCTAAAGCCCTTAACCTCCACGCAACTCAACAAACAACCTTCCAAAAGTTGCGGTCCTCCAAGGGGACACTCCTCCACACCGACGATGCTCTTCTTTGCTTTGTCCCACCCTAAACCCTAAGTTGCCGGAAACGCCAAGGCTGGCCCTTGGAAACTCGCATCCAGGTTTCCGAAACGGAAACCCGTACGAAACTCCTCGAAAACGACAGTGATACATATCCGGCCCGTTTCAGAAATTTTGGAAACGGTTTTTTTGGAAATGTCCCGTTTCTTGGCCGTTTCTAAAAATCAGAAATGTATTTGATAAAATCAGAAACGTATTTCATAAAATCAGAAACGTATTTGCTTTTTTTGATACGTTTCCTGAATTATTTGAAACATTTTTGTATAATTAACCTTTCCGCCGCCAGGAACTTACATTAGATTATCGTTTTCATTTTTATCGAGCCACAAAGAACTTGGCAATACGACTGTTTTTATTTTTATCATTATCGAGCCCCAATACGACTGTTTGAAAGAGCAAAGCAAAGGCGACTGATTGTTTGAGAGCAAAGCAAAGGCGACTGTTTGGGGGAGAGCTGCCGCAAGAGCAACCGCAAGTTGCACAAGTTGCAAGAGGAAGACGAAGAGCAGCCGGCTGCCACAGCCCGTAAGAGGAAGAGCAGCCCAGCCTGCCCAGTGCAATAGGTCTAAGGTAGGTTTTAACTTTTAAATCTTTCGTTTGATTGCTTCCTAACAATAGAGTTGAGCAACTTGTCTTGGGCTTGTACATCATGAGGGGAGATAACATGTATGCCGGTGCCCTTTACTTCTTTTGGCTTAGCAGTTCTATGCCCCTATTGTGTTTAGCCTCTAGCTTTCTCTAACTTTACATGTAATAATTTGATGTATACACTATAGGGCAAGTACCCAATACTTGAAATGTATGGTAGAAATTTCACAGATATGCTAGTGTGTAAATAAACCAGGACTGATACATTCAATATTTCTTGGTGTAGCAATGAACAAATCTTGAATCATGAATTATGAGATCTGGTGTTTGAACTTTGAGCCTGTTCCTTGTAACAAATATGACCAACGCCACTCTATGATGCCTTGTAAAATTTAAATATGCCCAGAAATGAGGGTGGTCCTATCTGGTGTCTATATTACAGTTATTTGCAGATCGGGAAGTTACTATGGCTGTTGACCTGTAGATAGACTAAGTCACATAGCTCAAGGAGGAATTTCTGAATTACAAGACAAAAAGGGTCACTGTGTTAAAAATTAAAATGTTAATACAGTTGTGCATATTTTCAAGTGAAACCTCAAACTTTGTAGCCTGTAGGATCTTATTTTTGCTAGTGAAACTTGACATTGACTCATTTTATATTTGTGTTGAAAATTCGCAAGCAAAATTCCCAAGCAAATACAGAGATCTCAAAATGAGAGCAGAGTATTGTGATTAAAATTTAAAAATTAAAGCATTGTTTGAACTTTGAAGTTTGGATGCACTGTCTGCAAACTTGCATAATATGATGAATCATGACACTTAGAAGTTGTGATGAATGTTGTGTAACTCTTAACATCATAACAATAAATTATAATAGGTGCCTTGTCCAATGTCAAGTGAAATACAAACGTAGTTCTGAATCAAATATAGGTGCCTTGTGCTCTGAAGAGTCAAATATTTTATTTATAAAATGGAGTTCTGAATCTTGATTTAACAATTTCGATCTTTTAATATCTGTCAATTTTATTTTGCAGTTTCATTTACATCAGCATCATCAATCATGTCAACTTCAAGCTCAGTCATTCGTGAGGCAGAGGAAGTGGAACATGAAATTGAATCTGCCCCTAAAATCGATCCAAAGTCACCACTTTGGAAATATGTGACTATTGTTCGGAAGATCCAAGGAGGGGGATCATTGGCATGGATTTGCAGTGAATGCCAAAATGATTTCAAGGGATCATACACACGGGTCAAAGCACATTTACTTGGGTTAAAAGGCAATGGGGTTCGACTATGCAGTGGCCCACATAAAGAGAATGGGACAGTATGAAGTGGTTTAAGCAATGCAAAAATTGCAAAATATCAAAGAGAACAAAATGAGGCGGATGCTAAAGCAAATGAGGCAAATCCTACCTCTCAATTAAAACACCCAACAAGGTTGGGAGCATCTTCATCAAAACGTCCACTTCATTCTCTTGGACTTGTTGGCTCAAAACGGTCTAATTTAGGGCCGCTAGAAAGGAGTTTTAACAATGATGCTCGAGAGATAACAAATGCAACTATAGGTCAATGCATTTATGCAAATGGCCTCCCCTATAACCTTGTGCGATCTCCTTATTGGGCAAAAATGATAAAAGCAGTGAATGAAGCCCCAAAAGGGTTCAAGAGTCCTGGATATGAGAAGGTTTGCACCACATTGTTGAGTGCTGAAAAGTTAGATTTGGAGGCTAAATTAAGCCTCATTCGTAATTCATGGTGCATTTTAGGGGTGTCCATCATTTCTGATGGATTGAAAGATCAAAGGAATAGGCCTTTGATCAATGTGATTGCTCAAAGCCCAAAGGGGTCAATGTTTTTGAAGGCAGTGGATTGTGAGGGGCAGCTGAAAGATTCTCAATTCATTGCTGGCATCTTGATTGAAGCAATTGAATTGGTGGGGCCAGAAAATTTTGTACAGGTAATAACTGACAATGCAACAGTGTGTAGAGAAGCAAGTCTAATTATTGAAGGCAAATATCAACACATATTTTGGACCCCTTGTGCTGTACATTCATTGAACCTCATGTTGAGCAAGATGGGCAAGCAAATTAAATGGATTCGTGTTTTTTTGGAAGAGACAAAAGAAAGTCAAGCATTCATCACAAACCACCACATGTCACAAGGCATCTACAGGGAATTTGCGAAGTTGGAGCTCCTTAAGGTACCTAGGTCCTAAAATTTAAACTTTAATAGTTAATAACATCAAATTATGATTTTTAATTTATTGAATGAAACATTAATAATTGACAATTTGGCACCTGAAGGTTGCCGAGACTCGATTTGCTTCTCACATCATAGTCTTAACAAGACTTATGCAGGTGAACGATGTATTACAATCAATGGTAAGCTAAGTCACCAGGTTCGTGTTCATGTTCGAGTTCAACGACGTTGAAATTCGAATAAAGTTCGGCATCTAAAATTTTGCCAATAAAGTTCGGCATAAAATTCGACATATAGAAATTTGAAAATATAAATATATACATCAATTGTAAGCATGTTTAAACATAAATATTATGCACATAAATAAATAAGCATGTCAATTTTCAAAGTGCATAATGCACATTGCAAACACATAGGATTATTGCTCAAACATTTACATCATTTCCACATATAAACCATGAAAGTGAGTGCCAAATTTCCAATAAAGAACCAACTTCAGTCTTCCATACATAGTAAACAAGGTGAGAAATTCATCATAGACATTAGCAGTAGCTACTAGAGTCTAGCACCCATAAGAATATCAAATTCAGCTAAACTAACAAAATATATAAACTTTAAGATGCTAGAGAAGAATGAAGATCTCTGAATGGCATTGATCATTTATTCCCCCTGCTGCTAGATTTATGCTTGCAACTCAAATCCAAATTTGAAATCTAAAGCAAAGTTGAGAATGACTTTTCTTCATCTGATTATACATGTGATCTCACCCATTTGGAATGCCTTCATTAAATGAAGTTAATCCAAAAACGTGCATGAAAAAGGTCATAAATTTAGCATCCCTTTCTGCAGAAAATAAACCACCATAATAGTAAGAAAAGCATAATAAATCAAACAAAAAGGAAAATCCCTTCTCTCTCTATATTCTTGCTAAAACAAGCCTAACAACTAAAATTAACAAAATCTAAAACAACAAAACCTGACAGCTAAACGAACAAAATCGAATTTTTCCTTGAATTTCAAAAAAAAATCGTTGAAGTTCGGCTTGAAATTCGTTTTCGCCTTCATGTTCGTGTTCGCCTTAATGTTCGGTGAGCAAATTCGAATTTGTTCGAATTCGGTTCAAATTCGGCGAATTTCGAACTTCAAGCATTAAGTTCGCTGAACCCGGTGACTAAGATGGTAAGTAGTTCTCTTTGGAATCAATGGAGGCAATCCTAAAGTGATAGAGCACAAGCAGTGAAAAAATTGGTTGTTGATGATGAATGGTGGGATAAGGTTGAGTACCTCTTGGCATTTACCAAGCCAATAGTGGATTTTCTCCGTATGTTTGACACGGATATGCCTAATTTGGGAGAGGTGTATGAAGGAATTGATTCCATGATAGAGAAGATAAGGGTGGTTATAAATGCCAAGGAGAATGACCCAGATGAATTCTTTTACAGAGAAGTAAAAGATATATTGACCAAAAAGTGGAACAAGATGACCACCCCATTGCACCTTTTGGCCTATGTCGTGAATCCAAAATATTAGGCTGCAGAGTTGCTAAGTGATCCAGAAAGAATTGCACCAAGCAAAGATCCAGAAGTCTCACAAGGATTTAAAAAGGCTTTTAGAAAGCTTTTTGTAGATCCTGAAATTGGGCTTCGGATTTGTTCAGAGTTTGCTCATTTTGTAGGATCAGAGGGTTGGGGTTCTGATATTGATTGTATGCGGGACAAGAGGGCAATGAGTCCGATTGAATGGTGGAACTACTATGGTGGGGAACTTCCACATATCCAAAAATTGGCTATCATGATCTTGTCACAGGTTGCTAGTTCCTCTTCAGCAGAAAGGAATTGGAGTACATATGGCTTCATCCATTCGGTGAAGCGAAACAGATTGGGCTCTAAGAAGGCTGAAGAACTAGTGTATGTTCATTCAAACCTTCACCTTCTCTCACACAAGAGAGACGAATACAAATTTGGGGCCGCCCAATTTTGGGATGTGGAACCAGAGTTGCTTGACTTGGATATGACGTTGAATGCCATGTCTCATTTGACTTTGTTTGATGCAGAGTCACCAATTGGTGGATCTTCAAGTGGACATGGCAGCAATGTTCCCACTTCTGGTTCTACTTCTGGAGAGGATGTGGAACCTCTTATTGACAGCGATGAACTTGAGGACATATTTGATGATATGTAAATGTAATTTATGATGGTGTTTTAACTTTTAAACTTTTGAACTAAGTTGCCGGACCATATGGCATATGGCATATGAATTATGAACATTGAATAATGATAGTAGACTGCAACTCATAGTTCATTTTGTACTTTGTAAGTTTGTAGTATGTTATCATTTATGTGGTGTGGACTGTGCATTATTAATTTTGGTTTTGATGTTAAGTTGTTACTTGTATGATGTATCATGTTGATGATTGATCATTGAACAATGAAATTTGAAAATTGAAACAAAAACTTGATGATATGTATTTTTAGATATAATTTAGATTGAAAGATTCTAATTCTGAAGACTTATAAGTTATTTTGTTATATATATATATATATATATATATATATATATATATATATATGACGTGCCGTTTCCTGCCGTATCGTATCCATATTTTTTGAAAAATTCATGATGTCAATTCAACCCGGTATCAGTGTCATTCCCATGTCATTGATGCAGCTTCCTTCCTAAACCAATGCACTAGGCGGCATAACAGTGTAACTCTTAACCTGGAATAGCCTAGCAGCAAGGTATGGTTACGACCCTTCTTAAAAGCTCCACCAAACAACCTCAAACAATAGTACACCGCTCCTCCTTCTCGCGGTCTCTTCTTCCCAGCACAAGGCACTCAAAACAACCCTAAAACATGCCTCAAATGAGCCTAAAGTCACCTCGCTGTCACCTACAACAATTAGACTTCTCCCACTCTGTATCTCGGCTTCCTCTGGCTATTTTGTTGCTCCCTTGCTGTTGTCCTTCTCTGCCCTGCAAACGCACCCAAGGCAACCCTAAAAACATGCCCAAAACAACCCTTCCATTCACCATGCTGTCACCTACAGCAATAGAAAATTCCACTCTGTCTTGTTGCTCCCTTGCTGCGTTAAAAGCTCCAAGAAAATTTCAAAGGTATCTTTGGTGTGTATTGCCCAACTTTTGGATGCTTTAATGACTCCTCCTTACCCTTTATTTATACACAAACAAAAGGGCTTCGTCAAACGTCTTAATGAGGGTTGCCAATTGTCATGAGCCTAAAACACCTTAGGCCGACCTACATACACACTTTCAAACCCATCATTAATTTTCAAAAAATCATATCTCCACTTCTACAACTCGGAATTCGACGATTCTTGAAGCGTTGGATTCTCCTTTTTGCCCTTTATCGTCACATGCCATCACATGTAGAAATGTGCTTTCGGAATTGCCGCAAACACGATTGGGTGCAAAACTTCACACTTGGGTTCCAAGCCCACAAGCTTCTCTTTGTTGATTTTTGGGTAGCATCAGATGCGCTGTAGCTCCGAAACTTTGTGGAGCGGCTAGGATGCATGAGATCTCCAAGACTCAGAAACCATTTGGAGAAATTCCACCCAAAGCCTAAGTTATTCCAATAATTAATTATTTTAATAGAGACCCTAAGTCCAACTTAGGGAAATTAAATAATTAAAGGGAATTAATTTAAACATGTGGGCGAGAATGTTCTAAGTGATGTGGATAAAGTCTTTTCTAATCGTAGCCATCGATTAGAGGTTAAATCACGACTGTTGATTGTTCAACGATAAAAGTATTAAAGGAAGGCTTGGGGTCAATTGGAGGAGGCACACAGCGGTAACACTTGAGCTAAGTCGAAATTCTGGGGCGCGGTTTGCTGAGAATTTTTGAGTGAGCTTCCAGTGCAACGAGGGGCAGATCGGCAGGGGGATTTTTGAATCCAAGGTCGAGAATACAATTGCAAAGAGACAAATTTGTACTAGAGAGGCAACGCAGTCCAGGAAGGGTGACACAGAGGCAAAATAGGCCCAGTAGGGGTGACGCAGAGCCAGCACAGAGGCCGACGTAGTCATAAGAGGGTGACGCAAGCCAGGAGGGGCTGACGCAGAGCTAGAGGCTGCAACACTGGGTTTTTAGTGGGCTAAAAAGGGCTCGTATTCAACAAATTGAACAAAGTGATGCAACCACACTGAAGGGTGATGCAATGACTACATAGGCACCTGTATGGTTTGTCATTCTCAGCTGGATCAACCATATTTTCTGTCTTTGGAGATAGAGGTGCATCTGCCGGGATTTCTCTGTTGGGCAAACCACAACTGGTGCCCTTGTTTGTATTCAGAATTTTGCATAATAATAAAACCCTCAAGAGCTACTGCATCGGTTTTCCCGCTTTGGGTTTTTCTGGGGACATTTGTCGAGAACATATTGTGTGTCTTTTGTCAAATGTGCTAAATTCTTCAGTACTTGATCTGTATGTATGGGTAGGCTGTAGTGTTTTTACTTCAATGTTTTTTGAATATTTCTGAAAATAACTTGTTAAATTAAAAACACAAGTAGGAGAAGTAAACCAGATTTATGTAATAAGAATTCAAAAATTTTCACATGGTATCAGAGCTATTGCAGATCATGGGGAGCTAAAGCCATCAACGAAGTGACGAAGATTTTTTTTTGTAGGAAGGTGGTTGAGACAGAATATATCCGAAAAGAGGTAGCGCAACACCAGAGGGACAACGCAGACCCAACAGGGGTGACACAGAGCCTGTCTAGCTCACGTAGAGTTGACGTAGGCCCAGAAGGTTGACGCAGAGCTCGTCTAGCTCACGCAGAGCTGATGCAGGCCCAAGAGGGTGACACAGTCCGAGAGGGGGTGATGTTGTGCCAGTTGCCGTGGCTAGAGGTGCAATTTGTTCTTTGGAGTTGCTGGTGGAGATTTGTTTCTACTGGTGTAGAACAATGTCTAGCAGGGTTGACAAAGTAAGGGGAAACAGTTCCTCAGCAGACTTTCTAGCCAAGAAGTCTGGGATCCAATTTGCGGAGTGAAAAGAGAGGGCTGATTCGACAGAATTGGTGGAGGATTTCCGGGAAGGAAATCACTAGTAAGAGGGAGCATATTCTTTAGAGGGTTTCTATCGCCAAGAAACCCAGATCTGGTCTCTCGCTGAGAGTAGCAACAAAAGAAGGGAGAAGAGCATCCGTTTCGACATTCTTTTTGAGCAGAGAAGGCCTCGCATGGATTGAGGGATCAGGACATCTTAGATGGTGCATCTAACTTCGTCATCTCGAAGGTTAGGATCCTATCTGTTCTGGATGAGTATCGCATCAAAGATCATGCCGAGAAGGTTGTAGTCGTTATGGTCGATGCTGATCCATTAAAGAAGTATGAGGAAAATCAAGCACAGGCTAAGCGCTTGATTATGGACGGAGTGAAGAATCATGTGGTCCCACATATTGCTTAGAAGAACACGACAAATGAAATGTGGACAATGCTGATCAAGCTGTATCAAGGCACCTCTGTCCAGAGGAAGATGCTTCTGGAGAATCAGCTGCGACTATTTCAAATGCACAAGGGAGAGGAAATTGACCCCTTCCTCATTAGATTGAAGGCAATTCGAGATCAGTTGGTTGCTATGGGGGCAACTCTTGATGATGGTCTCATGGTCAGGATTGCCTTGAATGCAGTCACTGATGATTGGGAGAGCTTTGTCCAAAGTATTTTGGGGCAGAGCATAACTTCCAAATTGGGAGGACATGTGGGCAACTCTTCGTCAAGAGTTTATCTGCTTGGCATATTTCTGTTTATTACTGGTTATTTCCCTTTGGGGATATTACACAACGGAGGACCCAAGATCAAGAAGGAGGAGGAGGAAGATGCAACTCTTGCAACTAAGGGACAATGACAATAGCAAGGGAAGAAGAAAAAGGACCTCTCAAAGGTCCGGTGCTTCAGATGTGGAAAATTGGGACATTTCGCCAATACTTGTCCACAGAAGAAGAAGGGCAAGGAAGATTCAGATTCTAAGGCTGCGACGAAGTGGGATGATGGCAGTGATGATGATGTGGCCATGGGTGCTCATGTACCTCGAGAGAAGAGGTGGGGCAATATAGATTTGTAGATTGAAGTACAGATCGTGAGGATCCTTGAGGTGGCCAAACTCTTGGATCACATATGAGCTACGGGAGCCCTTAAAGACAGTAGCAGGATGACTGGAGTCAGTTGGTGCAGAGGATTATGGAGGCACAGTGGCAGAGGCAACAATAACGTGGAAGTAGCATCGCAGAGGCTGATGAGACATCAACACTGTAGAGGGGCAGTGCTTACGTAGTGTAGAGCAGCAACAACGCAGAGCTTCAAAGGGTCAGTGCAGTTCAACAACATAGGGTGCTTCAGTATCGAGATGAAGCCATAATGACATGTCTGTCAGGATTTTGGGTGATGTCCTTTAGTGTCAAAGGGAGCACCCAGTTAGGGTGACCAGGAAGTAGTTGTGGCACAAGATGTGTTGAGGTACTACCATGGTATAATTGGGTGAATTGAGAAGTATAGTTGCAGGGATATACAAATTAGATTGGGAAAAGAGTGTTGAAGACAAGAAGAGCACATCAAGATGATGATTCAGTTTGGATTCTGCTTGGGCAGGATGTGGAAATCTGTTGCACTAAGGACTGCAGAGACATTGTATATTACAACTATTTTGGCGAGTTGTGAAGCAAGCATAAGTTACTCACAAGATTGTTTGGTTTGGTGGAGGAGACGACCGTGATGACAGGTCAAAGCACATTGAGTACCGCTATATTTGGGATATGGTACAAAAGGAAGCAATGAGGATCCACTGCGTTTTTCTAAAGACGAGAAAGATGTTGACATTCTCACAAGCCTCTGTCCCAAGGTGAAGTTTGTATACTTCAGGGACAAGCTTAAATTAGTTGAGAATGTTGTCCTCAATTAGAGGGAGTGTTGATGTAGTAGCACAAGGGGGCAGGCATTTTCCCTAGGTCAAGACCTTGACAGGTCAAGGTACTGACTAGGGGCCATGTAATATGGCTAGGGAGAATGGACCAGAGAGCATCAAGGCCTAAAGTGTTCCCTCTTGGCTTGAATGAGTGCCTTTAGCATCAGGAAAGTGATTTTCTATTCAATAGCATGTGATGACATGTGGGAATGGTAAATGGGCTGAAGATTTTACCATGTGTCAGGGGGTGCTGATTCCAAGTGACGACTTGGTGGATTGGTGAAACAAGGACTAGTCTTGACCCTAGAGGGCCAAAAGGTATTTGGCCAGTGGGACCTGTTGACCACACTTTGTCAACAACCCCATAGCAGTACACCTCCATTTTTTCAAATGGGACTTATCATGTTCGAGGCTCACGTCAGCCAGATTTCATCGACAGACGACATTTTATTATAAATGATGTAAACCCATTCTGCATTTGTTTATGATGTAAATGATCTAAGTAGGACCGTCAATGTATGTAACAACCTAGGTAAGCCTAGTATGTTGTTGATGATTTCTATCCTAGGAGGTTTTTTGTCTCACTGATTTACTTGTGTTTTTCGACACAAGTTATCAGCAGAGTTTTTCCCTCCAGCCTCACCTCAAAGCTAGGGTGGATTTTGTCATCAGCATGCTAAGTGAGTCCTAGTGTTTTCTATTGAGTCCTTGTAAAAGTAGTTTGGGAATAATCCTAGCTATTTGGCTAGATTATTTTATTACAAGCTACTTGGTCTACTAGATCATGTTTTGAGTCGCAGAATTGGGTATATATTTGAGGGTCTATACAAATGGGTATTCCCCCTTCATGTGTCTAAATGTATTATCTTATGTAAAGAGGGTTGGAAAAAATAATTAAAATCCTCTCTTAGTCAATTAATTAAAATTTCCGGTCAAATTAATTAAAAATCCTAAGCCAGAATTTTAATTAATTTTACGTCCTAGGTGAGGATAAAATTCTTCAAAGACAAAATTCGTTGGTCCTTAAAAAATGGATTTTTAAAGGCCCCAGATCAAGGGAATATTGAAAATTTTAAGAAATTTTGGACCCTTGGGCCTAGGTGGTTAAGTCAAAGTCAAAAATTTGAGGTAATTAACTCAAAAATAGTATTTTGGAGTTAATTAAAATGAATTTAAATGATAAATTTGTTTTTTTCCCAAATTTATAATTTCGACGGTCCAGATTAAAAGATGATCAAATCTTATCGACGGTCGAGATTATTTTGACATGGATCAACCAAACTAGCGTTGGAGATTATGTCCTATAAATTAAGAGGTCTTTGTCAGTCTTGAGTCATCCGATCTGAGGATCGTGCACTTGTTTTTGGAAGCTCTTGTGATTTCTTGTGATGAATAAAGCATAAAGACTTTGGGGTTACAAACTTTGGTGTTCCTTTTCCAGATCTATGTGGTGATTCATTTCTAAACTATGCTACTTTGTTTGATATTTTTATGGTTGATGGCCTTCATGGATTAATCTGCATACAGGTATGCTGTGCAGTTTTCTGGGTTCATAAAATGACATTTTGATTTTTCTGAAGGATCTCATGTTATTTTCTTAAATCTCTATCAATCTAAAGTTCAGATCTAAGTGCGCAGGGAACTTTTTTTTTAAAGATTTGAGCGTCTGGGAAGTCTTCAGTTGGACCAGCCGACTCTTAGATTTGTAAATCTGAAAAAGCCCATTGTTTCTAATTTCTTGAATCTATCTTACGAATTTGTGTTTTTACAGGGTTTTTAAGGCTTGTGCCTCTCTTTAAAACTTCAAAATTCTAAAAATTGTGCTGAAATGGGTTTAAATCTGGCCATGAGGGCCTCAGATTTGTAAATTAGTTTGTAAATTTGTATATTTGTTGTAAGCGGTAAGGGTTTAATAATTTTCTTGGTGTATATATTTTCAGGATTTGACTGGTTTCTTGCAGGTTGTAGGTTTCACTCATAATTTTTTAGATCTGAGGCAAATCTAACCCCCAAGAGCCAGATTTGGCCTCAGAATCGTTTCTGTGGGCAGATCTGCATGGTTTCGATTCAAAGAGCATCAAAAATCTAAGTTTGCTGGGCGAAATTTATGTGTAATGGGTTTTCAAAAAAACGCTGTCAAGTCCACCTCTCACTCTGCAAGCCCATCCTTTCTTTGCTGCCATCGATCTTCATCGAATTTACTGTCCTCCTCTGTCATCGTGCCTATTCTCTGTGGTCTCCCCCTTCTCCTTGCCATCCCTGCAAGCTGTTCATCTCTGCCTTCTGCATACACATCCCTCTGCCCTTCTCCATTTCGCTGCGTTATCCCTGCGTTCTCCTAACCCTCCTTACCCTTCGATCTACACTGCCTTCATTCCTGTCCAACTCCTGCTTCTCAAATGAATGCACACAACACAAAACATTCACGCAAACATCAAAGTCGATTTTTTTTGGTGCGGATTTCCTCCATCGAGCCCTTTTGCCATTGAGCCTTAGTCGCCGCTGCAAACTCTCCTCTGCTCGTTGCATCATTCCCTTTCTTGTGTCCGCTCATCCATCTTCACGTCCTGTCGTCCTCCTTTACCAACCTTCATCCGACTGCATCGTAGCCTCTCCTCGCTGTCCAGACTCATCTCTGCATACGCTCCCTTATCGATCTGCAAAACCATTCATACGCTTGCCTTTCATTGTCGTCGACTCATATCTTCTGCCTGTCTAACCCTTCTTCATCCGCCGCCGTCTACATTGTTCCTCATCCCCTTCATTCAAGCCTTTGCCTTCGCCTTCCGTCGACCCTCATCCGCGTCCAAGCAACTCTGCTCGCCATCCAGCTCATTTCCCATTGACTTGCAAACACGAAACAAATCAACGCACATATAAAACTCAAAAGCCCTTACATAGCTGCGTTTTAATTTTTTGTATCGGTTTCGATTTAGTTAGATTTAGTTTTAATTTATTTATTTATTTATTTTTTTTTTAGATTTTGAATTTTAAGAAAAGTTAACGTAAATTTTTTTTTAATGTCTTTGTAGATTTTATTTAGCGTTAGGTTGTTTTCAGTTTTAAATTTCATTTTCATTGTTTTGACTTTAGCGTTAAGTTTTAAATTGTAGTTTTAGTTTAGGAATTTTAATCTTTTAGCTTATAGTTTAGTTCTAGATTTAATTCAAATTTTCTTTTATTAACTTTAAGTTTTAGTTTTTTAATGTTTAGTTTTTTTTAAAACTTGGGTTAACTTTAGTGTTAGTTTGTTTTAGAGTTTAATGTTAGTTTGTTTTTAGGACTTTGGTTTAATATTTTTGTAGAATTTCATTGTTTTAAATTGAGAAAAATAAATAAAAAATTATAAAATAAAAAATTTCAAAGGGCTTTGTAATTTTTGTTTTAACTGGGTTTTAGTTTAGTCTTAAGAGCTTAGTTTTTAAAGGATTTAGTTTCGTTTTTTAGATATAAAATTAAAAAAAATTAAAAAATATAAAAATTTGAAAAGTATAAAAAGGGTTAATTTTTTGTTTTCATGGTCAAAGTGAGTTTAATCTTTTTATTTGAAGTTTTTTTTGAGTATAGAAACGTTTTCCTGATCGAAATTAATTGAAACATTTTAAACATCTGGCATTTTCATCTTGTATTGCTGTGGGTTTAAGTTATTCATGGTTGTGGTGTTTTTAATTGGATATCATTGTGATCAATTGTGTTTTCATAGCAACAGTTAATCCTCAATTGCTTGTTTTTTAATTGCATAACGAGATCTTGTTTGACTCCATAAGGCATTGGTTTTAATCCAATATTTAAGAATCTCGTTAAATCTTATCAAGTACTTGGCCTGTAACTGTGTCTCTTGAATTATTCCTCTTCATTTCTAATAGGGTCTACCTCCCTTAGCTTGCAAGGAGACAACTTAGATAGAGAGATTGGAGATCAGGGTGACAACCCCCGATTTGAGCCGTTGTCGCGGTGCCTAGAGAATCCGTGCGACAACATTTTTTGGCATTGTTGCCGGGGGATAGAATTTTTTCTGTCCTTGGTCTTAACGACATTTTCTAATCTTTTAAATCTTCTTTCGCCATTCATTAGCCTGTCACAAGGCATAGCATTTTCTGGCATCATTTCATCTTTTCATCATCTTATCTTTCGTCATATCACTAATCATTTCATCATCGTATCTTTAGCACCTGGACATTTCAGTGTGCTTCTTGTTTGGGTGGCGACTCCACTTATTCATCTATTTACTCCTAGACAAGAATCCCCCCTGATATCCATATGTTATTCTCGATTATTTCTTCTATTTTCAGAATTAGTTTCATGTTCAAGTGGCGACTCCAATTCTTTCATTTCTTACAAGAGTTCCTGCTAAGAAGTTCGCTTCTTGAGGACCTTTTGACTATTCTTGAACACAGATCTATTTCTTAAATTTTAAGCAGGTCATCATGGATGACACCTTTCATGACATGCCAGAAGAGGTCATTTCTAAATTGCCTTTTTTCTTAGGAGGTGATCCATGCACTGCTCTAAAACATCTAAGGATGGTCACCTTTTTTATATATAAATATTGTCGTGCTTCACAATATAATCATGAAGATTTCAAGATACGTATCTTTGGCTATTCCTTAAAAGGTGATGTTATCGATTGGTTTCGAAATTGTCCTGAGGAGTATTGTTTACAAGACATCATTGATGCTTTTACAAATAAATATATAAAACAAGATGACTCGCCTTGTGCTCCCAGTATTATGCAAAATAATGAAATTGATCTTGTAGAGGACTCAACTATCAGCAGGAGTTTTCCAGAAAATTCTGAAGATGAATCCACTTGTACCACGACAACACAAACCCATGATAGTGGTGAAACAGAAACAAGTTGTCAAATCAGTGTTGACAACGATAAGCATCTTGTTAACGAATTGATTTAGATGGTTAAGAATATACAACTAAATCAAGCTCAAGTAATCAAGAATATGGAGGCCAACCAGGCTCAAATCATTAAGAATATGGAACTTAATCAAGAAAAAATAATAGCGGATCACGCCAGGGAAATTGGTTCTATGCAGAGTAGGTTATTGGCCTTAGAAGAAAAACATGAGAAAGAGATGAACTGTATGCAAAATTTCTTCATGGCCATGAAAACAGATAATGATAAAATGATTCAAAATATGGAAGCTAACCAGATCAATCTTCAGAATAGAATAAATACCATTGAAGCAAGTCATGCACAGGAAATAAATGTCATGGAAAACAGGTTAAAGATGATGGAAGTTAATATTCTAATCAGATGTCTTTTCAACACAATTTGTTGACTATTGAAGAGAGTCATGCGAAGGAAATTATTGTTGATAATGTTAAGCATTCCACTGATATCCAAAAGAAGTTGGAAAAAATGGAAAGATCACACATGCAGAATTTCCAACCCAAGTCAGATTTGTCAACAGATCATAGGCCTCTCAGTTTGCTGAAGCAATTTCCATCTCATCACAGGGAGGTCACTTTTCCCATTAAGGAAGATTTAACTATGGCTACAAAGGATGATCAAGCTTATGTGTCACCTTTGACAGAGTATATCCAGAATAAGATTGGTCACACTACAGGTTCATCAGAGGTTTTGAACAAGCATTTTCAAGATAAGGACAAGAAATCTGCAATGGTCTCATTGCTGACAGCACAACCCACTCAGAAGAAGAGGAAAAAGCAGAAAGGAAGAAGTAAGCAGTTTGATTCGTCTGATGGTCGAGAGCAACTTGACATTCGGATAAGACAGAGTCCTACATTATGCAATATTGGACGTGGCACATCTGAAAAGCAGCCTACAGACTTGCCTGAAAGCAGGCAAATGCTCAACATGCACTATATTGAACACATCTGATGCCACAGGGCATCCTTTGTATCGTATCTCTAACCCTACTCCTTGTTATTTCAACATTTCATTTTGCAGTTAGATTAGATTTACTTTTCATGTTAAGTAGAAAAAAAAAAAGAAAAAAAAAAGAAAAAAAGAAGAAGAAAAAAGAGCTTCTATTTTTCATGTGCTTAATGTTATATGATGATATTTGGATGGATACTACTTATGTAATTTTGTGTGTTGCTTGGATGTAGATTCTGGATTCTCACATTTCTTCAATGAAGCAACGTGTCCCCAAGTAGAGCCAGATGTTGATCACACTTTGTCAACGACCCCATAGCAGTACACCTCCATTTTTTCAAATGGGACTTATCATGTTCGAGACTCACGTCATCCAGATTTCATCGACAGACGACATTTTATTATAAATGATGTAAACCCATTTTGCATGTTTATGATGTAAATGATCTAAGTAGGACCGTCAATGTATGTAACAACCTAGGTAAGCCTAGTATGTTGTTGATGATTTCTATCCTAGGAGGTTTTTTGTCTCATTGATTTACTTGTGTTTTTCGACACAAGTTGTCGGCAGAGTTTTTCCTTCCAGCCTTACACCAAAGCTAGGGTGGATTTTGTCATCAACATGCTAAGTGAGTTCTAGTGTTTTCTATCGAGTCCTTGTAAAAGTAGTTTGAGAATAATCCTAGCTATTTGGCTAGATTATTTTATTACAAGCTACTTGGTCTACTAGATCATGTTTTGAGTCGCAGAATTAAGTATATATTTGAGGGTCTATATGAATGAGTATTCCCCCTTCATGTGTCTAAATGTATTATCTTATGAAAAGAGTGTTGGAAAAAATAATTAAAATCCTCTCTCAGTCAATTAATTAAAATTTCTGGTCAAACTAATTAAAAATCCTTAGCCAGAAATTTAATTAATTTTAGGTCCTAGGTGAGGATAAAATTCTTTAAAGGCAAAATTCGTTGGTCCTTAAAAAATGGATTTTTAAAGGCCCCAGGTCAAGGGAATATTGAGAATTTTAAGAAATTTTGGACCCTTGGGCCTAGGTGGTTAAGTCAAAGTAAAAAATTTGAGGTAATTAACTCAAAAATAGTATTTTTGAGTTAATTAAAATGAATTAAAATGATAAATTCGTTGTTTTCTTAAATTTATAATTTCAACGGTCTAGATTAAAAGATGATCAAATCTTATCGACGGTCGAGATTATTTTGACATGGATCAACCAAACTAGCCGTTGGAGATTTTGTCCTATAAATTAAGAGGTCTTTGTCAGTCTTGAGTCATCTGATCTGAGGATCGTGCACTTGTTCTTGGAAGCTCTTGTAATTTCTTGTGATGAATAAAACATAAAGAATTTGGGGTTACAAACTTTGGTGTTCCTTTTCCAGATCTATGTGGTGATTCATTTCTAAACTCTGTTACTTTGTTTGATATTTTATGGTTGATGGCCTTCATGGATTAATCTGCATATAGGTATCTTGTGCAGTTTTTTGGGTTCATAAAATGACATGTTGATTTTTTTGAAGGATCTCATGTTATTTTCTTAAATCTCTATCAATCTAAAGTTTAGATCTAAGTGCGCAGGGAATTTTTTTTTTAAGATTTGAGCGTCTGGGGAAGTCTTCAGTTGGACCAGCCGACTCTCAGATTCGTAAATCTGAAAAACCTCATTGTTTCTAATTTCCTAAATCTATCTTACGAATTTGTGTTTTACAGGGTTTTTAAGGCTTGTGCCTCTCTTTAAAACTTCAAAATTCTAAAAATTGTGCTGAAATGGGTTTAAATCTGGCCATGAGGGCTTCAGATTTGTAAATTAGTTTGTGAATTTGTATATTTGTTGTAAGCAGTAAGAGTTTAATAATTTTCTTGGTGTATATATTTTTAGGATTTGACTGGTTTCTTGTAGCTTGTAGGTTTCACTCATAATTTTTTAGATCTGAGGCAGATCTAACCCCCAAGGGCTAGATCTGGCCTCAGAATTGTTTTTGTGGGCAGATTTGCATGGTTTCGATTCAAAGAGCATAAAAAATCTAAGTTTGCTGGGCGAAATTTATGTGTATTGGGTTTTCAAAAAAACGCTGTCAAGTCCACCTCTCACTCTGCAAGCCCGTCCTTTCTTTGCTGCCATCGATCTTCATCAAATTTATTGTCCTCCTCTGTCATCGTGCCTATTCTCTACGGTCTCACCCTTCTCCTTGCCATCCCTGCAAGCCGTTCATCTCTGCCTTCCACATACACATCCCTCTGCCATTCTCCATTTCGCTGCGTTATCCCTGCGTTCTCCTAACCCTCCTTACCCTTCGATCTACACTGCCTTCATTCCTGTCCAGCTCCTGCTTCTCAGACGAATGCACACAACACAAAACATTCACGCAAACATCAAAGTCGATTTTTTTTGGTGCGGATTTCCTCCATCGAGCCATTTTGCCTTTGAGCCTTAGCCGCCGCTGCAAACTCTCCTCCACTTGCTGCATTATTCCCTTTCTTCTGTCCGCTCATCCATCTTCACGTCCTCCTTTACCAACCTTCATCCGACTGCATCGTAGCCTCTCCTCGCTGTCCAAACTCATCTCTGCATACGCTCCCCTATCGATCTGCAAAACCATTCATATGCTTGCCTTTCATTGCCGTCGACTCATATCTTCTGCCCGTCTAACCCTTCTTCATCCACCTTCGTGTGCATTGTTCCTCATCCCCTTCATTCGAGCCTTTGCCTTCGCCTTTCGTCGACCCTCATCCGCGTCCAAGCAACTCTGCTCGCCGTTCAGCTCATTTCCCGTTGACCTGCAAACACAAAACAAATCAACACACATATAAAACTCAAAAGCCCTTACATAGCTGCGTTTTAATTTTTTGTATCAGTTTCGATTTAGTTAGGTTTAGTTTTAATTTTTTTTTTCTTTTTTAAGATTTTGAATTTTAAGAAAAGTTAACTTAAATTTTTTTTTAAAGTCTTTGTAGATTTATTTAGCGTTAGGTTGTTTTTAGTTTTAAATTTCATTTTCATTGTTTTGACTTTATCGTTAAGTTTTAAATTGTAGTTTTAGTTTAGGATTTTAATCTTTTAGCTTATAGTTTAGTTCTAGATTTAATTCAAATTTTCTTTTATTAACTTTAAGTTTTAGTTTTTTAATGTTTAGTTTTTTTTAAACTTGGGTTAACTTTAGTGTTAGTTTGTTTTAGAGTTTAATGTTAGTTTGTTTTTAGGACTTTGGTTTAATATTTTTGTAGAATTTCATTGTTTTAAATTGAGAAAAATAAATAAAAAATTATAAAATAAAAAATTTCAAAGGGCTTTGTAATTTTTGTTTTAACTTGGTTTTAGTTTAGTCTTAAGAGCTTAGTTTTTAAAGGTTTTAGTTTCATTTTTTAGATATAAAATAAAAAAAATAAAAAAATATAAAAATTTGAAAAGTATAAAAAGGGTTAATTTTTTGTTTTCATGGTCAAAGTGAGCTTAATCTTTTTATCTGAAGCTTTTTTGACTATAGAAACGTTTTCTGGATCGAAATTAATTGAAACATTTTAAACATCTAGCATTTTCATCTTGTATTGCTGTGGGTTTAAGTTATTCATGGTTGTGGTGTTTTTAATTGGATATCATTGTGATCAATCATGTTTTCATAGCAATAGTTAATCATCAATTGTTTGTTTTTTAATTACATAACGGGATCTTGTTTGACTCCATAAGGCACTGGTTTTAATCCAATCTTTAAGAATCTCGTTAAATCTTATCAAGTACTTGGCCTGTAACTGTGTCTCCTGAATTCTTCCTCTTCATTTCTAATAGGGTGTACCTCCCTTAGCTTGCAAGGAGACAACTTAGATAAAGAGATTGGGGATCAGGGTGACAGCCCCCGATCTAAGCCATTGTCGCAGTGCCTAGACAATCCGTGCGACAACAGGACCCTAGAAGTCCTTTGGCTAGTGGGTGGCTAGATCCATTTGCAAAGGGTATGTATCTAGTGGGTGATTAGACTCCTTTGCATATTGATGTTGCGAGATGCTTTCCATGTGGTTCTGGTATAGTACACGAGGTGGATGGATTCATCAATATAGCTAGATCATTCCACCTTTTCTTGGAATATAGAATTTTTTCAACAAGAGATCATCTGAAGACGTTAGTATGAATACCTCGCTAGCTAAGATGGAGTGTTGAATTTTAGTAGCTATGGTTAGTCATCATAATTTGTATTAGCCGACAAAATCAAGAGAGGGAATTTGTAATCTCAATTTAATTTGTTTTTACCCCAAAAGTCAAGTCGGCTTCATCAAAATCAAGTCTACTTAGTCAAAGTAACACACCACTTGGGGCACATTAGAACTCTATAAAAAGGTCATTCGACCTCCTCCACAAGACACCAACTCAGATCACCATCAATGCATCTGTTTTTGTTCACCCATACGAAGGAGAAGGAAGAGAAGAAGGCCAAAATCTATTCAAGCTAGTTCTAGCTGTTTGAGTTATGTTGACTTCGCACATGCGGGAGACTATGTTTTTGGGTAGACTAAGTTTTTGGGCAGACTGAGTTCTGGGAAACACGCTGAATCTCTGGGAAATAGGAGGCAGAAATTCGACCTCTTCTTGGGCAATTGAGCACAGTTGATTGAGGCTATTTGTGGGAAGTTTAACCAAGTTTGTCTCGGGTTTGGTTATTGGTCAGTTTGGTTTTATTTGATTGTAAAGATCAGATTGAATTTGTCGTTGAATTGAATAATTTCTCCAAAAAAAAGGTTTCTGGGTTTTCCTCTAGAAGAGGGTTTTCGCCAGGGTAAAATTTGTGTCTCTTGTCTCTTCATGTTCCTATTGTCTTTATTTTTTTACTGTTGATGATTTACTATGTATAATTGCTTAATGATGAATGCGACACAAGACATATTAATGAAGAGATCATTGGAAGTGATTATCAATCTAGGAAATCATGAAAAATCAACATGGAGAAGGTGAGGATGATTTGTTGGTGAGGAAGGTTAATTCCCCAAGGCCAATTTGTTGGCGAGGAAGGTTAATTCTCCAGGGCCGATTTTCTTTTGGTGGTCCAATTTCCATAGCATGAATTCTTTGAGGCTAATTTTCCTAGTGGGGACGAGCTTCCAGGTGCCCAATAATTGTATTTTTCTATATATCCACTGTGGGTCTAACCTGGAATTTTCTCAAGAAATTTAATGAAGGAAAATGGTTTTGGGTGTAACTTATTGTTGTGGTGTGATTGATGTCTTCATTTTATTTCCGTTGCATTTTTAAGTTAATGTACCAGTGAATTTATTTTTTGGAAAATTCAGAAATATTTGAGATAAATATTTTCTGAGGTTTTAATAAATTGTTGAAGTAAAATTAATAAGATTTGGTATGAGAAAAATTAACATGGTTCCATGGAAATAAAAACTTTGTGGGAGAGATTTGAGATCACAAAGGTTTTACGACAACATAATTTGTTATTTTTGTGGCAAATGTTTTGTGGCTAAATTCGATCTGCTAACATGGCATCATCAAATCTAAGATATGAAGACAAGTTGGAGGGATTTGTAAACTTCAGTCCATGGAAGGAGCGAATTGACCTTATGTTGATGTTGAATGGCTTGTGGGAAATTACAAGCCAAGCTATTCAAGTTTCCTTAGGATGCTACCCAAGTGGCTGAACATAAGTTGAAAGATAAGAGCCAAAAGAATCATTTTGGATGGTGTGAAGGATCACATAATCCCTCACATAAAGAAGAAGGATTCAACCTTTCTGATGGGGTTGGCCTGGACTAAGCTATACTAGAGTGAAAACTAGAATAGAAAGATGGTGCTAAGGAAAAAGCTGAATAACATCACGATGAATAGATTTGAGATTGTTGCCTCATACTTCATTAGGATTCAGTAGGTTCAAGATTTACTTTCAGTTGTTGGGGAGGAGGTGGCTATCTTAGGTATTGTCAAAGTAGCACTGAAGGGGTGTACCAAGCATTGGGATAGATTTATGATATATATCCTAGACATAGATAAACTTCTTGATTGGACCAGATTATAGGATGATTTCACCAACAAGGAGATTTGGGAGGAATCTATAACTGGTGGAGAATGCAAGGGTGGAGATGAGGAGAACTTGGTTCCTGTTGGGCAAGAAAAAAAGGGTAAGCGTAGAGGTAAACGAAACTAGAGTGGAGGAGAATATTCACAAGGGAAGGAAGACATGAGCAAAGTCAAGTGCTTTGCATGTCACAAGTTTAGTCACTATGTCGGACAATGTCCATATAAGAAAAATGGCAAGGGGAAGACAACAATAGTCGCGTCGGTAGAGATGGATGAGTTGGATGACAAGTTCGAGAAGGAATTTTCTCTAGTATCTTGTCTTTTTGGCACCATTACAAGAGGTGTTAGTCCTGTGGACGGTGGAGCATCTTGTCACATGACAAGATCTCATGATACCTTCACCAATATGGCCAAGGGTCATAGAGATCTACGTGTTGAGCTTGGTGAGAACACCATTTATTCAGTAAAGGGCATTGGTAGCATACAATTCTAGTTACCTAGGTTGGGGAAAAAATTAGTCTCATGTTCGACCATGGAGGATAAAGTACTTGAGGTTAGTTTCACAGGAGGTGAGGCAACTATCAAGTCGAAAGAGCTTGATCCTAGTGAGAGGTGAGTCATAGGTAGTAGGGAGAATAATATGTATCTGTTGAGAGGACAACCATTGAAAGCCCTAGTACATAATAGTGACTGCCAAAGTGATATTTGGCAGATGAGGATGGGACATCTACACTATAGGCTATACCACTTTTATAGGAGATAGTCACTGGTTTTTTGGATTTTAGTATAGAGCATGATGGTGTGTGTAAGGGATGTGCGCATGGTAAGCTAGCCAAGGCAACATTTCGTAGTAGTGAGACCAAGTCCAAAGTTGTGCTTGATTTGGTGCATTTTAACATTTATGGTCCTATGTCAGTGGAGTCTATCTCGAGGAGAAATTATTTGTGACATTCATAAATGACTATTCCACGAGGACATGGATTTACTTGCTAATGACTAAGGATGAGGTCTTTAGTCGGTTTCAAGAGCTCAAAGCTCTGGTGGAGAACTAACTCGAGAAGAAGATCAAGGTCTTGAGATCATATGATGGGGGCGAATATATACCTCCAACAAGTTTAAGGATTTTTGCAAGGAAGCAAGAATTAATGAAGAGTTGACAGTCTCCTATAGTGAATGGAGTGGCAGGGAGGAATGCGAGTTTCTTGAGGCACAATTTTTGTGGTCATGTGAGTTCTCTGTGGCACCATACTTCTGTGATATCGGAACTATTTATTGCACCATACTTCTGTGGAATCCAAACTTCGAATGACATTACATCTCTGTGGAATCCAAGTTACCTATTATACTACATCTATGTGGCAAACATATGGACAAAAATATGGCATCTTGTGAATAGATCTTTGAAGGGTTGATATAGCACTTGGAAATTGGTCTACTAGTCAGTTTGTCTATGATTTGAATATCTCCCTTTGACAAAGATTCTGTAATTCTATAAGGAAAGGATTTATGGGTTTTCCCCTTGTGGGTTACGGCTTGGCCTCTGGCCTAACTTTTGGTGTCTATTGTCTTTTTGTGCACTTTGATCTTTACTTTCTCACATAATTGAAAGCATAATTGCTTGATGACATAATTGAATGACGTAAATTATAAAATGAAACATATAAATAAGTCACAAGTAATTATCATGATCAGAAATTCAACATTACATTAAAATTTCAACAACATGAAGCCCACTTAAAACACTAGCAAAAGATGAGTAAAAGGAGTGATAGAATGAGAGAAAATGAAGTAAAAGAGTCTTTCAATGCATCAATAAACCCTAGGGATAAGTTATTTTTTCTTTTCGTGTCCATCACAAGATAAAAACCAAAAGAAAAATCCTTAGGTTGTAAGGAGTGATTCAATTTTGATTGAAAACATCAAGGGAGTGGTTTTTAAGGTCTTGGGAGCACCTCATGAGTAGACTGGGAGATTCTTGGGAGAACTTTAGGAGCATCATGGAAATGTTGCTTACAAATTGCTTTTGAGAGAGACAAGGAACACACCAATACCCCTAAGTGTGTGATTCCTCAAACTTTCTTGGGCAAGAGAAATTAGGAAGCGCTTTTTTGATGGATCTTTGAGGGCACTCCCACGTAGAGGCCCATTTGGGAGCAAAGTGAGGCGATGGGGGGTCGCTTCCACACAATGTAGCTGTAATCTACCCTATGGATTAATTGCCCAGGGGATGAAGTATCCTATCAATCCCTGTAGGCTATAGTCTTTGATAAAGGGAAAAACCTCAATTACTCAATGTTTGGGCCACACGGGATAAGTTTTGGGGTAGCTAGGGAAAAACTCCCAAAGTTGGGGGTTGCCATGAACCCCCCTCAATTAATTAAGGAGGTGAAACTGCCACAAGGAAATCTATAAATACAAGAGAGTTAGAATAATTTTGATCATCGATTTGGATTTGATATCTCCATTTTCTTGACCTGAGGATCCGAGGGTTTAAGACCCCTTCTCTTGATTAGCTTCGGTGGAGGTGATCACACCCTATCTCATTTGGCTAGTTTAGTGGAGTTGATTTCACCCTACCTAGTCACTCTTTTCTTTGTTCTGGCACAAGTCCTTGAAGCAATTAAGACTTGAAGAGTTTACTATGTTTTGGCACAACATACTCTTAGAAGCAAAATCAAGTTTGGTCTGAAGGCAATTTTTATTGTTCCTCTATGAAGTGAGGGTCAATTGAAGACATCCTGTTACCACTAGAAGTTCTGTTCCAGAGAGTCTTGCTGTGGCACCTTGTGGTTTAACAAACTCTATTCAAGTATAGCGAGTGTAACTTCGGATGATTGTTGATCTTGAAGATTCATAGGGTTCCAGACTATGTTGCACGAAATGCCGAAATTTTTAGAAGTTTCCGAAACTAGGACTCCCTGAAATGCAATCCCTAGAAAATGGAAACGCGAAACGTCATATATATTATAAATATTAAATAGTCAATATTAAATAAATTATAACACATTATTTTGTAAGAAAAGAATGAACGAGACATATAAATGAAATTTTAGAAGGAAATCCAAATTTATATTAACTCCAAAAGATGATCACATGATGCAAATATCCCAAATTAGCCTTTATAGATGAGGCTTTACATCCAAGACTCCAAAATCAACCTTTATATGTGAGGCTATATGTGCTAAAATTGAAAAAAACAAAAAAAATGGCCAAATTTGATGCCCATACCAGGAAACCACACTTTGCTAAAGAAACTTGGTCCAAATTTGATTTTTTTTTGGCTTGGGATGCTAAATTCCTTCACTTTTTTCGTCTCTTGCCCTTGTAGATGACTTCTCCTCCTTAACTCTCTCTCTTGCTGTTTGTCTGCAAAAATAACAAAAAAATCGTTTTTCTAACTTATTGAGTCGCTATTTGATAGTCCCACGATTTTTTGGGGTTGAATCGTGATTTTTTCGTAAAAGTCGCAATTTTTTCGAAATAAAAAATTCGCCGAAAAAATCGAGGATTTTATTGTTTAGTTGAAAAAATCGCGATTTTATCGTGATGTTCGCTTCATTGATTCTCCATCACCAAAGGGGGAATCAACTTCCTACAACCTTTTGCCAAAGTTATTGAAGACTGTTACTATGATGAGAGGAGAAACTTTGATTGACATAGAACTTACCTCAACAGTAACAAACAACTGTACATTTCGCTCAGAACTCACCTATGATTCAGAGGGTATAAGCAACAATTTTTTCATGATGACATCATCAACTAGTAGTATGATTCTTGGGTTGTATGAAGAAAAGAGTGGTGTTGATATGACAACAGTAAGGGCAGAAGAAAGTCATTTATTCTTAAAATTTGAAGTGGAAATTATGCAACGTCTAGACATGCCATTGCTTGAGGACAAGCAATGTTGGGAAGGGGGGATTGTAATGACTCTTATGGATTAATTGCCCAAGGTACGAAGTAGCCTATCAATCCTCGTAGGTTATAATCTTCAATAAAGGGGAAACGCCCAATTACCCATCGTCTTGGCCACATGGGGTAAGTTTTGGGGCTCCTAAAATTGGGGGTTGCCATGAACCCCTCGCAATTAATTAAGGAGAAACCCCAAAAGGAAGTCTATAAATACAAGAGAGTTAGAATCATTTTGATTATCAATTTGGATTTGATATCTTTGCTTTTTGAGCTGAGGCTCAGAGGGTTTGAGACCCTTTCGGTGGAGCTGATCCCACCCTACCTAGACACTCTTTTCTTTGTTTTGGAACAGGTTATTGAAGCAGTTAAAAATTGAATATTTTACTATGTTCTGGCAGAGCATACTCTTAGAACTTAGAAGTTAGAATCAAAATTGGGTTTGTTGTGAAGGTGATTTCTTGTGGTTCCTTTGTGAAGCAAGGGTCAACTGAAGACATCCTATCACCACCCGAAGTTCTTTTCCAATGGGTCTTACTGTGACACCCTATGGTTTAACAGAGTCTGTTCAAGTATAGCGAGGGTAACTTTCGATGTTTGTTGGTCCTGGAGATTCATAGGGTTGCAGAGGACTGTCTTGAGGCACTACGGTTGATTCTAGGTGGGATTTCTACAGCAAAGACTCCATTTGGAAATATCTGGTCTAACAAAGCACCAAATTCTAAGATAGTGATATACAATGAGATAACAATCATGGCTGCAAAGATCCCGTAGGATTTGGATGGAATGTAAGCATCTCAAATAGCGGGACCCATATTGTGGCAGCGCTAGGTTGAGTTTTGTCTGGATAGAGGCATCGGTTGTGGCAATATCAAGATAGCATTTTCTAGGATCAGAGTTTTCCGTGACAGGATAGAAGAATTATTCACGACCAAGGCTATATTCAGTGATGCCCTACCCATACACGTGGCAATAAAAGGGATGTTGGTCACTCCATAAATAATTACAATCAGCGCAATTAGCATGGCAAATTAATGTATTATTTATGTTGGTCACTCCATAAATAATTACAATCAACTCTAATTTTCTCTTATTAATTATACTCCCTTAGAATACCTTTTAATTAAAAAATTAAATATCTTATAATTATTAACTAATTAAACTAAATTAAAATATAATATAATAATAAAAAATTTTAATTTATTAATTATGTTTTTCCTTATCTCAGTCAAACTATAGCTGTTATACCTTAACGGCTAGTTGGGTTCTCACTCCATCTTTTGAACTCAGTCTCCTTGATCTGATTTCTCATCTTGTCTTGAAGATGAACCACACTTGAAGTACACTGGTTGGTTCGAAACGCGTCGACAATTCATGATGATATGTAATTTTCTCTGAAAGCTGTTTTTTACATATTATGGATCACAGAAGCCAAATTCCAAATAATTCTACTGTTTTGCGTGTTGTCAGCCCTAAATCCTGTGGTTTTTCTGAAGGATTATATCACTGTCGGTAATATAGAACAAGAGTTATACTGTACATCATTGAATCTACTGCCGAATAGATTATTGAAATTTGGTTGAGAAATTATATTGTTGTGAGGATCTGTATACTATACATTAAATAGATGTATGCCCGCTATGAATAAATAAACATGTCCTGCTGTTGAATTATTGGAAAAACCCTAGACAGACATAAACCCTAGGGAAAAAAAATTACCCTAGGACACTACAGTAGCTATAGTGGTTGTTTAGAGTGTTGTTAACACTAAAATCTGCACTTCAAAAGATAAATTCAATCATTAAGTACAAACCCTAGGAGATGTCGAGGACATCGTTCAGTATGATCCTAAGTTGCCGGAAACGCCAAGGCTGGCCCTCGGAAACTCGCATCCCCGTTTCCGAAACGGAAACCCGTACGAAACTCCTCGGAAATGGCAGTGATACGTATCCGACCCGTTTCAGAAATTTCGGAAACGACTTTTTTGGAAATGTCTCGTTTCCTGGCCGTTTCTAAAAATCGGAAACGTATTTCATAAAATCAGAAATGTATTTGCTTTTTTTGATACGTTTCTCGAATTATTTGAAACGTTTTTGTATAATTAACCTTTCCGCCGCCGGGAACTTACATTAGATTATTGTTTTCATTTTTATCGAGCCGCAAAGAACTTGGTAATATGACTGTTTTTATTTTTATCATTATCGAGCCCCAATACCACTGTTTGAGAGAGCAAAGCAAAGGCGACTGACTGTTTGAGAGCAAAGCAAAGGCGACTGTTTGGGGGAGAGCTACCGCAAGAGCAGCCGCAAGTTGCACAAGTTGCAAGAGGAAGACGAAGAGTAGCCGGCTGCCGCGACCTGCAAGAGGAAGAGCAGCCCAGCCTGCCCAGTGCAATAGGTCTAAGGTAGGTTTTAACTTTTAAATCTTTCGTTTGATTGCTTCCTAACAGTAGAGTTGAGCAACTTGTCTTGGGCTTGTACATCATCAGGGGAGATAACATGTATGCCGGTGCCCTTTACTTCTTTTGGCTCAGCAGTTCTATGCCCCTATTGTGTTTAGCCTCTAGCTTTCTCTAACTTTACATGTAATAATTTGATGTATACACTATAGGGCCAATACCCAATACTTGAAATGTATGGTAGAAATTTCACAGATATGCTAGTGTGTAAATAAACCAGGACTGATACATTCAATATATCTTGGTGTAGCAATGAACAAATCTTGAATCATGAATTATGAGATTTGGTGTTTGAACTTTGAGCCTGTTCCTTGTAACAAATATGACCAACGCTAGTCTACGATGCCTTGTAAAATTTAAATATGCCCAGAAATGAGGGTGGGCCTATCTGGTGTCTATATTACAGTTATTTGCAGATCGGGAAGTTACTATGGCTGTTGACCTGTAGACAGACTAAGTCACATAGCTCAAGGAGGAATTTCCAAATTACAAGACAAAAAGGGTCACTGTGTTAAAAATTAAAATGTTAATACAGTTGTGCATATTTTCAAGTGAAACCTCAAACTCTGTAGCCTATAGGATCTTATTTTTGCTAGTCAAACTTGACATTGACTCATTTTATATTTTTGTTGAAAATTCCCAAGCAAAATTCCCAAGAAAATACAAAGATCTCAAAATGAGAGCAGAGTATTGTGATTAAAATTTAAAAATTAAAGCACTGTTTGAACTTTGAAGTTTGGATGCACTGTCTGCCAACTTGCATAATATGATGAATCATGACACTTAGAAGTTGTGATGAATGTTGTGTAACTCTTAACATCATAACAATAAATTATAATAGGTGTCTTGTCCAATGTCAAGTGAAATACAAGCGTAGTTCTGAATCAAATATAGGTGCCTTGTGCTCTCAAGAGTCAAATATTTAATTTATAAAATGGAGTTCTGAATATTGATTTAACAATTTCGATCTTTTAATATCTGTCAATTTTATTTTGCAGTTTCATTTACATCAGCATCATCAATCATGTCAACTTCAAGCTCAGTCATTCGTGAGGCAGAGGAAGTGGAACATGAAATTGCATCTGCCCCTAAAGTCGATCCAAAGTCACCACTCTGGAAATATGTGACTATTGTTGGGAAGATCCAAGGAGGGGGATCATTGGAATGGGTTTGCAGTGAGTGCCAAAATGATTTCAAGGGATCATACACACGGGTCAAAGCACATTTACTTGGGTTAAAAGGCAATGGGGTTCGACTATGTAGTGGCCCACCTAAAGAGAATGAGACAGATGGAAGTGGTTTAAGCAAGGCAAAAATTGCAAAATATCAAAGAGAACAAAATGAGGTGGATGCTAAAGCAAATGAGGCAAATCCTACCTCTCAATTAAAACACCCAACAAGGTTGGGAGCATCTTTATCAAAACCTCCACTTCATTTTCATGGACTTGTTGGCTCAAAACGGTCAAATTTGGGGCCGCTAGAAAGAAGTTTTAACAATGATGCTCGAGAGATAGCAAATGCAGCTATAGTCAATGCATTTTTGCAAATGGCCTCCCCTTTAACCTTGTGCGATCCCCTTATTGGGCAAAGATGATAAAAGCAGTGAATGAAGCCCCAAAAGAGTTCAAGAGCCCTGGATATGAGAAGGTACACACCACATTGTTGAGTGCTGAAAAGTTAGATTTGGAGGCTAAATTAAGCCCCATTCATAATTCATGGCGCATTTTAGGGGTGTCCATCATTTTTGATGGATGGAAAGATCAAAGGAATAGGCCTTTGATCAATGTGATTTCTCAAAGCCCAAAGGGGTCAATGTTTTTGAAGGCAGTGGATTGTGAGGGGCAGCTGAAAGATTCTCAATTCATCGCTGCCATCTTGATTGAAGCAATTGAATTGGTGGGGCCAGAAAATGTTGTACAGGTAATAACTGACAATGCAATAGTGTGTAGAGTAGCAGGTCTAATTATTGAAGGCAAATATCAACACATATTTTGGACCCCTTGTGCTGTACATTCATTGAACCTCATGTTGAGCAAGATGGACAAGCAAATTGAGTGGATTCGTGTTATTTTTGAAGAGGCAAAAGAAATTCAAGCATTGATCACAAACCACCACATGTCACAAGGCATCTACAGGGAATTTGCGAAGTTGGAGCTCCTTAAGGTACCTAGGTCCTAAACTTTAAACTTTAATAGTTAATCACATCAAATTATGATTTTTAATTTATTGAATGAAACATTAATAATTGACAATTTGGCACCTGCAGGTTGCCGAGACTCGATTTGCTTTTCACATCATAGTCTTAACAAGACTTATGCAGGTGAAAGATGCATTACAATCAATGGTATGTAATTCTCTTTGGAATCAATGGAGGCAATCCCAAAGTGATAGAACACATGCAGTGAAAAAATTGGTTGTTGATGATGAATGGTGGGATAAGGTTGAGTACCTCTTGGCATTTACCAAGTCAATAGTGGATTTGCTCCGTATGTTTGACACGGATATGCCTAATTTGGGAGAGGTGTATGAAGGCATTGATTCCATGATAGAGAAGATAAGGGTGGTTATAAATGCCAAGGAGAATGACCCAGATGAATTCTTTTACAGAGAAGTAAAAGATATATTGACCAAAAGGTGGACCAAGATGACCACCCCATTGCACCTTTTGGCCTATGCAGTGAATCCAAAATATTACGCTGCAGAGTTGCTAGGTGATCCAGAAAGAATTGCACCAAGCAAAGACCCAGAAGTCTCACAAGGATTTAAAAAGGCTTTTAGAAAGCTTTTTGTAGATCCTGAAATTGGACTTCGGATTCGTTCAGAGTTTGTTCATTTTGTAGGATCAGAGGGTTGGGGTTCTCATATTTATTGTATGCGGGACAAGAGGGCAATGAGTCAAATTGAATGGTGGAACTACTATGGTGGGGAACTTCCACATATCCAAAAATTGGCCATCATGATCTTGTCACAGGTTGCTAGTTCCTCTTCAGCAGAAAGGAACTAGAGTACATATGGCTTCATCCATTCGGTGAAGCAAAACAGATTGGGCTCTAAGAAGGCTGAGGAACTAGTGTATGTTCATTCAAACCTTCACCTTCTCTCACACAAGAGAGACGAATACAAATTTGGGGCCGCCAAATTATGGGATGTGGAACCAGAGTTGCCTGACTTGGATATGACGTTGAATTCCAGGTCTCATTTGACTTTGTTTGATGCAGAGTCACCAATTGGTGGATCTTCAAGTGGACATGGCACAATGTTCCCACTTCTGGTTCTACTTCTGGAGAGGATGTGGAACCTCTTACTGACATGGATGAACTTGAGGACATATTTGATGATATGTAAATGTAATTTATGATGGTGTTTTAACTTTTAAACTTTTGAACAACCATATGGCATATGGCATATGAATTATGAACATTGAATAATGATAGTAGACTGCAACTCATAGTTCATTTTGTACTTTGTAAGTTTGTAGTATGTTATCATTTATGTGGTGTGGACTGTGCATTATTAATTTTGGTTTTGATGTTAAGTTGTTACTTGTACGATGTATCATGTTGATGATTGATCATTGAACAATGAAATTTGAAAATTGAAACAAAAACTTGATGATATGTATTTTTAGATATAATTTAGATTGAAAGATTCTAATTCTGAAGACTTATAAGTTATTTTGTTATATATATATATTTTAATATATATATGACGTGCCGTTTCCTGCCATATCGTATCCATATTTTTTGAAAATTTGCTGTATCCGTTTCAAACCCCGTATCCGTATCCGTTCCTGTATCCGTTTCAGTGCAACTTAGGTATGATCGTAATGGTTGTCCTCCTCACTTTAAGATAACATCCTCCTGCTTGTGGGGGCATCCCTTATTTGTCCATTGATGCGGATTTTAAAATCAGATAAGTGAAGTGGATTGTGTTAGTGCTTTACAATATAAAATTGGCAGAGTTGACGAGGACAAGTGCCTTATACTTTAGGCTATGGAGTTGGAACATCAAGGCGACAAATATGCCTCTAATTTAATGGAGAAAATTAACGAGTCTATCAGCAATTAACTCAACCAATTGCGTGGATCAATCAATCAATGTGGAAACTGAATGAAATGCTCAGAAAGATACAAGTTCACCTCAAAATAATATCAGTGAATGTGTTGGGCAGTCATCGATGCAGAAGAGAATGGTGGAATAACCTCCAAAGATGAATGAACAGCCAACAAGTTTCTCCATTAACAGATCTGATTAATCAAGGTACGATGGGATTGATAGATCATAACTTCCTTGGACAAAAATGGGTGAAATGTCTCTAAATAATAAGAGTACACTGGCAGATTAACAATCGGTGAAATGTCTCTAAATAGTAAGAGTACACTGGAAGATTAACAATGGCAGCCTTGCACACATTAACGTTAATCCACTTTGCAACTGAGAACTCTCTCCCTTTTAGAGAATTCAATCTAAAGTTCTAAACCACTTTACAATAGAAGTGTTATTGAGAAACTCCAATCAACACTTCATAAAATATTATCAAATGCCATTAGAGTCTTTCCCAATCAAGGCATTCCTCTTCAGTTTAGTTGCTTTATGGGAGAGTTCAAGATTTCCACTACATATATCCTTCCACGTTTTGCTGTAGTGCCTGTAACTGTAAATATTTTTCTGTAATATAAGATGCATTTTTCAAAAAAAACATTTCTAAATTTTTTTTTCACAATATCAAGCTCGTAAAATTTTCTTAGCATATTGCTTAGATAATTTCCCTTTCAATATGAGAATTTGCAAAAATTAGAATTACAGAAGCAGGTATTAGTGTTTTTGAGAAACATGATACATTGTTTTAACTTTTCAGCTAAAGTTAATTTAATCATGCAAAATTGTAAGACTTGGAAACCATGCTACTGTTTCAGGGAAGCAATATGGCTTGTGTTTTTGAATAGATGCACTAAGAAAATTCATAATATCACATTTTCTCTGATCTCCTGTGTTAAGTGAGCATTCTAAATTCTAACCTACTTGGTCTGTATCTAAATAGTTAATTTGCCATGCTAAATCATTTTCTGTAGTATTTGCAGTAACTCCACTCTTTGTGAATCTCCTTCATTATCAACATTCTTCTGGGCCCAAGATGTATGCTTCTTATTTCCTGTACTTATCTATTTTAGGACTCTGGTTGATTTCTCTGAGAGCTTGTGGCCTCCAATAGATTATTTATTGAGGATGAATTGATTAGTTTTTCGTTGGTATTTTCTACTCTTCAAAATTTGGTAGTGATTGCTGCTTCATGATTGGTAGTGATTGCTTGCTTCATGATTTGCAAATTCGTTGTATTGATATTTGCATTTGAAGGAGGTTAATATGAAAGAAAGAATTTGAGTATATTTTGGTATTGATATTTAATCAGCAATTGAGAGATAACCTTTTTCCTTATATGCATAGATGAGTATTCACTGGGAGTTTCTTTCTGTTTGTAATTTTTAGAATTGCCATAATTTGAGGGGTCGGAAAGCAGGGTCATCACTACACCTTGATGTTCACATTGAGGTACATTCTTGTCCTTTTTGCTTGCAGAAATCGTACATAACTTGTAGCATAGGTTTATTTTAAGGAATGTAAGGTGTAGCATACAGAAAATAAATTCTTTAATCTTGTTGTCTGTCAAAATTTTTTGTTTTGTGCTTAACCAGGGATGCTGTATTGCTTGTAAGAGTATTAACTTATTAGATTGCTATCTTTGTTTCTTCGTTGTATTTTTTAAATTGATACACTGGCTGTTATTTTTGTAACACTAGCTAGTATTGGTTAACATCTAGATGCCAAATTTGAAAGAAAATGTGTATTTTTACTCCCTTGGATTTTCTGCTCTTACAGTAACAATCAAAATGTGTAGTGTGTTGTTCATCATGCCATGGGAAAGAGTTGAAAAACAAAAGGTTAAAACTGTGCTTGCTTTGTCTTACGACAATTGTGAATACCACTGGCATTTAGTTCTAATCTGGTGTCAAATTGATGTTAATCTATGCAACCTAGAGTGGGAACTGCTCAATCTCAAAATTTTTCCAATCAGTCTTCTACAATTCACTGAGTCAAGCAAATGGACGTAGTTGATGGACAGCCAAGATATAACATTATCATTATCATGGGAATAAAGTTCTCACTTTTGTTGGGTGGGAGAATGGGGGAAATTCACTTTAGAGTTTAGACATTGTCCATCAAACTGTAAAGCCTGATGTAACTTGTGTGAACTGGACTCTTAATTTTCATTAATACTTTGTATGAGCTGAATAATCTGTATGTTATGCTAACTGATAGGTTGTCTCTTTCACTCTTGTTGTGGTAAAGTACTAATTTTCTTCTGCCTGACAGATGTCCCTTTTTGCTAACTTTTTAATATCTCTAGTTGTCAACAGTGATTGATTATGATGGAGTTAGCCGGTACCTCACCTCTATATTTACCCCGTTGTGTATTAGTGGACCCCTTCTTTTATCCTTGTTTTTTGTACCGATGTACTCATCCCTTGTTTTAGTATCTGTTTAATCCTTTGCACTGTTTACTTCTGTATTCCTTTTGTCATTTAGGAGTAGGCTTGACACTCCCACATTACTATCATGGCCTGTTAAAATTTCTATTCCCGTTGACATCCTTTGGTCAGTTGTGGACATCAGTAAAATTGTTTTGTCTTAGCTAGTTAGGTGTTATATATTGACTGAGTGGTTCCTTTGGTGGTCAATAATGCCATTTATTGTATACCATTAGTGTGTCATTAATTAGGCTACAATGGTTGTTAGGGTTAGGGTTAGGTAATCTAGCCCTAGCGCTAGTAAGTTAGGATCTCACCTCAACTATGGTTGCCCAGGTGTACATAAGCTTTATGGATTATTTAGGTACAAGGTGTGCCAATCATGTGTGTCAATCTTATCATTTATGTTGTGATGTTATGATGCCATATATTCTACAAGGTATCAAAGCCTTGGTGACACTTGTGATTTCATAGTTGACCAAGAAGATTGGCTTCCTCTTGTGTAGGATCATCATGTTGCTGGTATGAGTTGAAGCTAATGCTTATCTAGCATGATTTGACATGTCTAGTGCTCTAACTATCTTTTAAAAGAGATTTTGTACATGTACATGGATGTTCTCAATAAATTTGTAAATTATTTTTCTGCCTGCTGGAAAATGTGATTATATATGAAGCTTTTAAAGCTCTACAATCTGGTCGGACTGAAAAGTTGGCTAAAAGTTGATGTGACTGATAAGTTTTTCCAAGCCTTGATCCCCATTGATTTAGTGTGACATGGCATAGTAACTTCCATTGTTGTGACTGTGGTGTGGGATGTGAGCAAATGAAAAGTACATCACACGTGAATTTGGAGAAAATTTTTCATTTAAACTATATGTGGAGAAGGAGCCTTTGTGAAGGTTTTTTGTGTATTTATTTGTTTTTGTGAGCACGATGGCCTCCTTTTGCATGGTGTCTCATGCGTAAGTGTTCTTTGGTCACTTATATTGTCTTGTTCAAGTTCATAGTGATGGGTTTTCTGTATGCATTTTTCTTTTTATGAACAATTTATTGTGTTCCCTAGCACAACTTCCATCAAACGCATAGACACTAAGAGGTTGCTTTGTTCTAACTTTTTGAATTCTTGGTGAGACATCCCCAACCAAAAAATTGCAAGTCAATTAATATATGTTATCTAGTTTTTTTGCAGAGAGAATTGTCGCCAATCAATTTTCATTGTGTTTCTCTGTCTAGATGGAGATCTAAACTGTGATTGTTTCAATCTCGCCCTCTAGCAAGTTCAATGAAGTTCATTTGTCTTTGTTCCCCTCACAACACCCCGACTTGTACCTCTGTCAATTCTCCATCATTACATGCACTCTTTTTTTCCCAGATACACAACAACATATTTTTGGTGAAATCCCTAGTATCCTTGAATGAATATACAACCTCTAGATAGGCCACAAAGACCTCTGGGATTTACTCTATTATGGGCTAATGTCAAGAGAAGCAACAAAATTGACTAGTATATGTTTGCTATAATTGATCTCACCCATAGTTGGATGTGAAAACGTTTGTCTCCTTGGATGGATCCATAACCTTTACATAACCCATGTATCCCACAGAGATTTTATGTTATGGGCTAATGTCAAGAGAGCAACAAGATTGAGTTCTGGGCTAATCTCTTTGCAGACTTGACCTTTTTCAACTTTTGCTCATCTTCCCTTATGAATTCAACTTGTACAATAGGTGTTTCTTCTATGTCAATGGCATGAAGAATGCCCTCTAGACTCCCTTTTGTTATTGAGCTGTCTTCTATAGCCACTGTCTTTCCTTTCAAAACCATTGCTTGGCTTCTAGTTATTCTTTTGGTACCCTGTTTGCTGATAGCTTGTTTTTGTTTTGCATCTTTGACAACCTTTGATTTTTGTTTTGCAGGTGAGAGAGTTGGTGTATCAAGCATTTTCATTTGCTCTACCCCTTTCTCAGTTTGCTTTCTTGGCTTTAGTCTTGCAGGTTCTTTTGGTTTTGCAACCCTTGGTTGACTTGGTTCTGCTGGTGGTGGTGATGGAACTCCTTTAGCTTTAGGGTTTCTTGTAGGAGTTAGGGTTTCCAACTCAAAACCATTTATAAACAAGAATGATGACCAATCTCTGCCTATCTTCTGAAGTTCATCTAAAATTAATAATTTCATTAAGCCATGATGAAATAATGATGTTTCACTCCCCTCAGAATTTGATTGCACTTTATCAGCCATCTTTGCAAGACTTCTATGCAGATAAAAAGGTAAATCAAGTGAAATCCTACCAGTGAAGTGTAGAAGCAATTTGAAATGATATGAATAAACCTTGTGATATCTGCCTTCACAGGTAAAATATTTCTGAATGTTGAGCAGCAGTCTTAAATAATTATCTTTGATGCAGCGTTTAGGGATAGCATTATTAAGATCCATGTCGGTGTGCTCAGGCTTCATGAATTCTTTACACTGCTCCATATCAAATTTGCACCCTTTGAACCAGGTTTCTTGACCTCTTCTCATCTCTGTAACAACAACAATGACCTCTGGTGTGATAGACACACTTAGCATCCCGACTTTAGTGGTTGTCCATTGAAATTCATAGAAAATTCCTTGGATACCTGTGTGTGACAGCCCTGCAACTTCTCACAAAACCATAGGCAACCTGCTCTTCTGAATGCTTCCATCACTGCTGGGTCTTTAGTTATTGCTTTCATATCTTTAGGTTCATGCCTTAAGCACTGTCCTCCTCTGTGTATTTTTCTTTCCTCTGCCATATTCTTCAGAGAAACTCTCAGCCTCGCTTGATATGGATGTATCAACCTCGCTTCAATAAATGTAACAGCAGCGTCGCTTGAAATGGATATAATGAACCTTTGTAAGAACCAGCCACAGGTTTGGCTTGACACTCAGAGCTCAAACATTACGAATGAAGGGCAAAAGGAATGAGGGTGACTAATTAGGAAAGAATTTGAATTTCAAATGTCCTTTCATAACTGAAAATGATGACTCACTCATACCTAAACTGACCATGATGACTGCAAACGTGGGTGTGTACTTTGATTCCATCCTTACATGACTCAACATGCCACTATCCTACCCTTTTCTAATGGTTTCTGACATTTGACAACTCAACTGACAAGACAGTTACAAAACCGCGCTTTTGTAGCGCTTGTAGTTTAATTTTTTATGTTTGCGCTACGAAACTATCAGTGCTTTCATAGTGCAAAATGACTTTTTTCAATGGGTGGAGCTACGAAACTGTGGTTTCTTGGCTAATTGGGCAGTTTTGATGCAAAAACTTTGGGAAATGAAATGAATCCTGAAATGATGAAAGACCTTAAAAATGAGTTTATTTAAACACTAAGGTAGGCTCAAACTTAAAAAATTTAATACTTCCCTTGGTCAAACTCAAAAAATGACTCCTAAGACCCTATTTTGACCCATGATCATAAGTAATCTTGTCATAACGATGTTTTGAAATTTTTTAAGTGATAACAGTGGCTCCACTTGGGATAATGTGCCCCTGTGGTACACTAAGAAGCAGTAGTTCCAGTGCTGCTATCCATTTTCTTGACAGAATGGAAAAAACTTTGAAATTGTCAAGCTTTCTCTTCAAACTCTAATGGCCTTCACCTCGGGCTCAACCTTGCTGATTTAGCTTGTCATTATTAGCAAAAAGGCTCATAAAATGGAATATATACAATGATATGAATGATCAACAGATTTTTAGGAAGAGTAATGCTTTAAAAACCTGCCATTGACAGGTCCTCCAGCATATGATTTTCCATCCATCTCCTGCAGTATGTAAGTATTGTTTCCATGGAAAGCAACTATTTTGAAAGGACCTTTCCACAAGTTCTCAAACTTACCATGTTTGCCTTTCTCTTCAATTCTGGCCTCCCATTTCAGCACTACATCCTGAATTTGAAAACTTTCTTCCTTGATCTTCTTATCAAATGTCCTCTTGATTCTGTTTTGAGATTGTTGATTGCTATTATAAACTTCATCCATCTTCTCTTGCAAAGCTGTTAACTGATTGATTCTTCTCTGAACTGCATTTGGTTCCTCTTCTAATCCTTGAATCAGCTTCATGACAGGTACCCCTAAAGATGTAGGAAAAATGGCTTCAACTCCATATACCAATTCATATGGTGAAGTTCCAATTGACATTTTTGTGCATATCCTATCAGCCCATAAGGCCTACTTCAGCTTCAAATGCCAAGCCTTCTTATTTTCCTGCAACACCTTTTTAATGATCCTCATAATGCTCTTGTTAGAAGATTCAGCAAGACCATTCCCTTGTGGATAATATGCAGTGGAATGCCCAAGAGTAATATGATATTGATGACAAAAATTAATCAGCTTCTTAGACTTAAATGCCGGTGCATTATCAGTTATGATCTTCACGGGGCAACCAAATCTAGACAAAATATTATTTTCCAAAAAAGAAATAATAACAGAATCATTTGCTTGCTTAGTTGGGATTGCTTCAATCCATTTGGTAAAGTAATCAGTCGCTGTGAGAATCCAGCGATGCTGACCTGATGATGATGGATGAATCTCTCAAATAAAATCTAGGCCCCATTGCTGAAATGGCGCTTCCACATAGATAGGCATTAAAGGTAAAGGTACAAGTTTCTTCTTACCATCAACAATTTGGCGTTCATGGCAGGCAACAATCTTTTTGTATACATCCTTAAACATTGTAGGCCAATAATACCCTGCTCTAAGAATCTTGTTCACTGTGGCCTTCCAATAATGGTGACCTCCACAATCTCTTGTGTGGAACTCCTCAATCACTTTATCAGCCTTCTCTTCTAGCAAACAATTCAGCAAAATACCTCCGGTATCCTTCAAAAACAGATTTTTATCAAAAATGCAATACCTCAAGGATTTTAGCTTCACAAATCTTGCCTTTAGAATTTGTTAGCTCAGTAGGTGCTTTATGATGATGTAGGACAAAAACAATATCCTTATACCAATCTGAAGTAGTATACTTTTCTTCAATAGGGACTAGTTCTTCTTCCTCATCTGAAATTTTTGATATTTCTGCAATTAAATTTATGTCAAGACAGTCAAAGTTTGATTGTGCCATCAACTTTACTAAGCCTTGTCCTTTGACCAATTTTTTTGGCTTGATCTCTATATCATATTCCAGCAAGTCAGCAATCCATTTTCCTCTCTTACCATCAGGATCAACTTGAGTTAGGATGTCTTTCACAACAGTATTAGGAACAAAATCCACAACATGAGAATGCAGAATATAAATTTTGAATTCGTTGATAGCCTTAACCAATGCATATGCTTGCTTCTCTAAGATATTGTACTTCAGCTCAGAGTTAACCAATGTCCTACTAAAAAATGAAATTGGCTGTTCAATACCTTGCTGTCCATTTTGTAACAAAACTCCAACAATAGTATTTTCTGATGCAAAAGTGAAAACCAAAAATTCTTTTGAGAAATCCGTGCTGATCAATACCGGTGCTTGAGTGAGTGCCTTTTCTATCTCCTCAAATGAGTGTCTTGCCTCTGCTATCCACTTAATGTCAACTCCTTTCTTCAGCATCCTTGTCATGTTCTTCACAATTTCAGCAAAATTAGGAATAAATCTCACAAAATTTACCTTTCCAAGGAAAGATTGAATCTCCTTCCTGCTTCTAGGCAAATCCACCTTCTGAATTGCATTGACCCTGTTTGGATCAATCTTAATCCCATCTTTAGAAATAATGTGTCCAAGTAATTTACCTGAAGTTAAAGAAAAAATACTTTTGGTGGGATTTAGAGAGATGCCAAACCTTCTACACTTCAGCAAAATTATTTCTAGGTGTTGCAAGTGATCTTCTTCCCTCTTTGAGAAGACTGTTATGTCATCAAGATAAACAACCACCATCTTGTCCTTCTCTTCAGAAAAAACAATATCCATTGCCCTCTGAAAGGTAGCTCTTGCATTCATGAGACCAAATGGCATCTTGGCATACATGAAAGTGCCCCATGGTGTAGTAAAGGTTGTTTTTTCCTGATCATGCGGATGTACAAGGATTTGATTGTAACCTGAAAATCCATCAAGCATAGACATCCTTTGAGAACCAACAATATTTTGCAAAATTTGGTCCATCTTTGGGAGAGGATAGTTGTTCTTTAGAGAGGCTTTATTCAAGTTTCTGAAGTCAATACATATTCTGATTTCTCCACTCTTTTTCCTAACCGGAACATATCATGATAATACATATCATGATATCTTCTAGTTTGCATTAGCATCCTGTATACATATCGACACATCTCCCAAAAATATGTATTGTCAAGGGTCTTTTTTTTTTCTTCAGATTCCATCAGAGTCTACATAACTTCCACGGAGATATCCTAGTCAAATCTTCTTGGTGTTTTGGATGTTCATTGCTTTACCATTGTTGCATATTCCATGATCTCGTCCTTTCCGTACACATTTCATTCCTAGGAATTTCCAATAAGAATTCCTCAATTATAGACAACCACATCATATTACATATGAGGACATATTATGTTGATTTTAGTGAATGTGTGACCCATGCATTTCTGCATTCCTTTGAAGGAGGAGATCCTTCCTTAGATAGAGCATTGATCCATGTTAACTGCAACCATATGACATGTCTCTTCAATATAATCTTAATACTTCATATGGAAATTTTTTTACTGTTAATCTGGTTATGCTCCTCCTACTTAGACAACTTATTAACCGAATAAATTCAAGTTAAAATCGAAGCAAAACACATAACAGATTTCCACCAATCCAGATCTAGAACAAGTTCATGCACACATAAACAAAGTGACACAGTTATTTCTGGACAAATACTCCCCGGAAAAACCCAATGCAGGAAACCGATCTCTAGCTACTAGAGGGTTTTATTATTACACAAATTTGGGTTCTAGATCTGGAAAACCCGACAGAGAATATAGTAGATTTACAACTCACTGGCTGATCTAGGGCCAAAATAATGACTGATCCACACCCTCAACCGGGATTTACAAAACTCACCCAAGATTAGGGCCTAGAAACCCCAACGCTGCCCCTAAAAGCCTCTGCGTCAGCCTCTGAAGCCCCTCAAACCCTCAGTGTTGCTCCGGAAGAGACTACGTTACCCCAGACTGGGTGATGCAGTCACTATGCTGCCCCTTAGGGTCTCTGCGTAACCCTCTGAGGGTTTCCAGCTAAAAATCACGCTGTCTTTGGAGGGACTGTACTGTCCTTGCTGCTGCTGCTGCTCTCCTCTTCTGCGCTGTACTTGAGCTGATTTCTGCCTCTTGTGTATTCTAGACCTTGGGATCAGATCATCCCCTTGGCGTAAATTCCCCTCTCTGCAGCTAAAACACTTCTGAGTATTCTTAGCAAACCCTGCCCTAGAATCTCAACTTAGCTTCAGTGCTCTGCCTTTGTGTGTCTTTACAAATGACCCCAAGCCTTTCTTTTATACTTTTCTCATTGACAAATCGACGACCATGATCAGATCTTGAATCGATGGCTAAGATTAAAAGAAAGCTTGATCTGTGTGACTTAAGACAATTTCATCACATATTTAATTAAATTCACTTTAATTATTTAAGTTCTCTAAGTTTTAACTCAAGAATACATTAAAATAATTAATTAATTTAATATCTCCTAAATCAGATGAAATTTCCCAAAACAATTTCTAGGTCTTGTAGATCAAGAGTACTCTTGTCCCTCCACAAAATTTGGGAGATAGAGCACAACTGATGCTACCCCAAATACACAAAATCTCAACACTCCCTCTTAGCATCAAGGGTGTGCTCTAGCAATACATTACACTATGCATTACATGATTTTGGGCACTAGTTTTATGCTGCTGAAGCTTGGCCTACTGCCACTCAACTCTGCACTACTGCCCATGACTCTGCCACTGCCACTGCAACCTCTGTACTGCAGCTCCCTCTCAATATGCTGCATCTGTGCTGCTTATAGCACTGCCACTGCTGATCTGTTGCACTGCAACTTCAGTTGTTGAGAGAAACAATTGAATCTCCTACCCAATCTTTGACAGACAAGTCAGATGGGCTGCATCCTCATCATTGAAGCTCCATAGGCTATAGATCTGTGCTGGCATCTGAAGGATGATGCACAACTACAACTCTGCACTGCGTAAGCAGACTCCCTCTGCATTACTGAAGTCACATCAGCCCCTTGTGTTGAAATCTCTCACGTTGTTGCTGCACTCCGCTGTCCCTCTGAAGCCTTCTGCGTTGTTGCAGCTCTGCACTGCGCTGCTAAAGTCACATCAGCCTCTGCGCTACTACCGCTTTTACGCTGCTGCTGTTCCTCCTAGTCTTCAGATCTGCCTCTGCCTCTACTTCATCTGTGATCTATGCACCCACTGCTCCACTTGTCTTGCTATTGTCTTAAGGCTATCGTAGCTCTCTTTTGATCCAAGAGATGAGCTGCTCAAGGATCCCTTCTACTTCTACGTAGCTCCTTTACATATCCATGTCAACCCACCTCCGTGGTTCATGAGCACTCATGGCTGCATCATCTTCTGATCCTTCATTTGCCACAACAACTTCCTTGCCCTTTTTCTTCTGAGGACAATGGCTGGCAAAATGTCCCATTTCACCACACTAGAAGCACTTTATCTTTGTAAGGTCCTTCTTCTTCTTTGGCTGCTTCTTTGATGCAAAGGCTGCATCTTCCTCATCTTCCTTCTTCACTTTGCTCAACCCAGGGCTGTGCTGCTTTTTGGTGAATCTGCGGAGTTATTTTTGACGCAGAATTGACCACAAGCTGTCCCAATCTGGGAGGTCCGCTCTGCCCAAGATACTTTGGACAAAGGTTTCCCACTTATCTGTGACTGCATTGAGGGCAGTCCTGACTATCACATCATCATCCACCGTTGCACCCATTGCAGTCAGCTAATCTCTGATTGACTACAATCTGAAGAGAAAATGCTCCATGTCTTCTCCCTTGGTCATCATGAATGACCTCATCTCAGTGTCCAACATATTTCTTTGGATAGATTTTTCCTCATACAGGGAGGTCAAGGCCTTCCATATTCCATCCATAATCAGGCGCTTGGTATGCCTAGCAGCCTCTATGCTTCCGAAGGAGATCCGGATCTGTCGGTGTGGCCAGAGTTTGCTCTGCATGGTCTCTAAGATTGTACACCTCAGGGACTATCAGGATCCTTGTCTTCCAAACCGAAAAGTTGGAGAGGCCATCCAGCCTATCCTGATCACGTAGTCCATGAGGAGCCATCTGCTCAGAATTTGTCGGAACTTCCTTTTTTCTTTGCTAGAGAAATGGATCTAAGGCCCTTGGTGAAACAGGCACCTTTTGCTTCCTCTCACAACTGATTTCCCTCCTTGGGAATCTACCAAATCAACTATGATTCAGCTTCTTGTTTGATCCTCTGATTAAATTGCAAGTTTCCTTTGGCTAGAAACTCTCTGAGAAGCTCATCTCCTTTCATTCTTTGTCACTTGTGCTAAGGCTAAAAATCTGAAAACTTCAGAAATTTAACCCCACCAACATCTTTTGAATTTCTGTAGCTTTTCTACAGTGTTTTCTGGATTTGACAGATTCAGATTTGAATCACACTGGGTGGCTTTAGACCAATCCAACGTTGTTTCTGAGCTACCTCTGCGCAGTAATTGCGTGGGCTTGCTAGGAGACGGTGCTACACAACGTCACCCTTCCCTCTGCGTGGATCTGCCTCTGAAAACTGCGCCGTCCCTTCAGTTCTGCGTTTTTGCTGCTTTTCCAACTGCTTCTTGCAGCTAGAACCTTCAGTCTCTTGCTGGTGACCCTCCTAGATCTGCAATTGCTTCGATACCATGTGGAAATTTCTGAATCTTAATACTTCATGCATAATTTTTTTATTGTTAATATGGTTATCCTCCTCCTACTTAGACAAGTTATTAACTAAATAAATTCAAGTTAAAATCGAAGCAAAACACATAACGGATCTCCACCAATCCAGATCTAGAACAAGTTCATGCACACATAGACAAAATGACACAATTATTTCTGGACAAATAGTCCCCGGAAAAACCTAATGCGGGAAAACCAGTCTCTGACTGCTGGAGGGTTTTATTATTAAGAATATTTCTAAATACACAAATCTGGGTTCCAGATCTGGAAAACCCGATAGAGAATATACTAGATCTACAGCTCACTGGCTGATCTAGGGCCAAAAAAATGACTGATCCACACCCTCAACCGGGATTTACAGAACTCAGCCAAGTTTAGGGCCTAGAAACCCCAGTGCTGCCCCTGAAAGCCTCTGCGTCAGCCTTTGAAGCCCCTCAAACCCTCAGCGTTGCTCTAGAAGAGATTGCGTTACCCCAGACTGGGTGATGCAGTCACTACGCTGCCCTTTAGGGTCTCTGCGTAACCATCTAAGGGTTTCTAGTTGAAAATCATGGTGTATTTGGAGGGACTACGTTGTCCTTGCTATTGCTGCTGCTCTCCTCTTTTGTGCTGTCCTTGAGATGATCTCTGCCTCTTGTGTATTCTAGACCTCGGGATCAGATCATCCCCTTGGCCTAAATTCCCCTCTCTGCAACTGAAACACTTCTGAGTATTCTTAGCAAACCCTGCCCTAGAATCTTAGTTTAGCTTCAGTGCTCTGCCTTTGTGTGTCTTTACAAATGACCCCAAGCCTTTCCTTATACTTTTCTTGTTGACAAATCAACGACCATGATCAGATCTTGAATCGATGGCTAAGATTAAAAGAAAGCTTGATCTGTGTGACTTAAGACAATTTCATCACATGTTTAATTAAATTCGCTTTAATTATTTAAGTTCCCTAAGTTTTAACTTAGGAAATACATTAAAATAATTAATTAATTTCCTATCTCCTAAACCAAATGAAATTTCCCAAATCAACTGTTGGGTCTTGTAGCGCAAGTGTACTCTAGTCCCTCCACAAAACTTGGGAGCTAGAGCACAACTGATGCTACCCCAAATACACAAAATCAGTGTTGCCAACATCTCTATAACATCTCGATTTTATCTCGAAATCACGATTTTTTGGCCTAGCTGATGTTTGTCGATTTTTACCAATATTTTCCCGATTTTTACGATTTTTTGGTTTTCCAAACCCTTGCCGATTTTATCCCAATCCCGATGTTCACAACATTGCACAAAACCTGAAAAATATACATATCGACACATCTCCCAAAGATATGTATTATCAAGGGTCTCTTTTTTTTTAGACTCCATCAGAGTCTTCATAACTTCATGGAGATATCCTAGTCAAATCTTCTTGGTCTTTTGGATGTTGATTTCCTTTACCATTGTTGCATATTCCATGATCTCGTCCTTTCTTTACACATTTCATTCCCAGGAATTTCCAATAAGAATTCCTCAATTATAGACAACCACCTCATATTACATATGAGGACATATTATGTTGATTTTAGTGAATGTGTGACCCATGCATTTCTGCATTCCTTTGAAGGAGGAGATCCTTCCTTAGATTATACTCTCAAGATAGAGCATTGATCCATGTTACTTGCAACCAGATGACATGTCTCTTCAATATAATCTGTAAGCATACCTATCTCATTTTCCTTTGGGTCATCCAAACTTCCTGAAGCAACTTCCTTGATTGAAAGAGCTTCAATCCCTTGATCTTCTTTTCCTTTTATGTCATCATACCATCATCCATGAATTCCACAAGTTTGGAATTCTCGATGAAATACTTGCTTCCCCTCATGATCGGTGAACCTTTCAATGAAGATTCCATCAGAGAATCTTGAGGATCTAAAGTATCCCTATCAACAGATGTTTCCTTTTGAAAGATGTATGATGAACCTTGTACTAGATGACCTTGCCACTTATGTTTTCAATGAGATTCCCAAGAGATATATCCTTGACTGCCATAGATTCTAACCATCTTTCATGCTTCTCTATGATGTCCCGAGCTCTTCCTTTCAATGCTTCAATGATGCCTTGATGCATCCCATTATTTTACCTAGCGAGTCATGATAGCCATATCTTACAACAAAAGACTTAGGAACTTGAAAATAACTTATGTGAGGAAGACTATCTCAATAGTGGAGATCTATTACTTCCTCCTTTTTGGACTTCTTCCTTTCAGCTTCCCCCACTTCCTCAGTGATGTGGGCTTCTTCTCTTCCTCTTTTGTTATTGTCCTTCTTGAGCTTAGGACAATCTCTTCTATAGTTCCCATATTCTTGACACCCATAGCATTGTATTTTAGCTATGTTCTTCTTCTTTTTCTGAGGACCAAACTTTCCAAATTTTCCCCTTATTTTTTTCATTGCAACATATGCTTGATTTTGCTCATTTGTTGCCACATTAGATTTGGCCTTTAGTCTAGATTCTTCAATCTTTCATAGTGACCATAGATCCTGGAATGGAGTACATTAAATACAACTCTTCCGATAGCGCATTTAATACAACTGTAGTCATTTCTCTATCAAACATGACTTCTCCCAGACCTTGTAGTTGATCCCGGATTTCAAATATCCTCATAAAGTACGAGGCTATTCTATGTTCCCTTGACATCTTCAACTTGTAGAGTTCTTGCCTTAATGGGATGACTTCTCCAATAGTGCTTACGAAATACAACTCTCTTAGTTTGTCATAGATTTCCTTTGAAGTTTCGAGTTTAGATACATACATGATGAGGGGATCCTTGATGGATTCTATGAGAATCCTTTGAGCCCTAACTTCGCCTTTCATATACTTTGCAAGAGCTTGAGCATCTTCCTTTCTTGGTTTAGTGATTGATCCTTTGACATGTTCCATAACCTCATTTTCAATGAGCAGGATCCCAAGGTTGACCCTCCTCCCTTGGTCAACACAGACACAAAACTCTTCACGGTGCAAGAGGTAGAGATGGGTATCAAGAAGTTGGGCACTAGAAAAGCAAAAGACTTAGATGAACTCCAAGCAGAGTATCTAAAGTGGGGCTGAAAAATTCTTTCACCTCACATCACAAAAACTTTCAACAACATCTCACAGCAGGGGTTCCCCACAGATTGGACAACTAGTATGGCAATAACTCTTTTCAAGAGTGGTGACGTCAATAATCCCTCCAATTATAGAACCATAATGATAAACCCCTTGTTTGCAAAGTTATTTGGAAGCATGTTAGAAAAGAAAATCAGCAAGTGGGCAGAAGAAAGAGATAAACGTGCTAAAGGGCAAGCAGGTTTTAGACCTAAACATTCCATAGTTGATCATTGTATAACTTTAAGGCACATCATTGAAGAAAAAAATAAAGAAGTTTTCTGTTGCTTTGTTGATTTCAGACAAGCCTTTGACACGGTTCCTAGGGATAAGCTTTGGATCAGAATGGAGGAACTCGGGGTTCCCAGGTATTTGAGAGCAGTCGTGCATAGGTTGTATGAAGAGGTGAAAGTCAAAATCAAAACTTCAGCAGGCATTTCTGAAAGTTTTAGAAGCGATATTGGGGTCAAGAAAGGTTGCCCATTGTCTCCTACCCTTTTTGGGTTATATATTGACAAGCTTGAAGAGTGGCTAAATTCGCAAGGGGGTGACAGTATCCATTTGGGCAAGTTCGTTATAAGGCTTCTTTTGTACGCAGATGACCTTATATTGATTGCTAAATCAGCGCTTGGTTTGCAAGAGCATTTACGTTCCCTTGAGCATTTTTGTAGAAGGGTTGGGATGCAAGTCAATATTAGCAAAACGAAAGTAGTGGTTTTCTCTAACAAAAGAAAGCATAACCAACATAAGTTCTATTTTGAAGGCAGCATTCTGGAAGAAGTTGCAGACTACAAATACCTCGGAATTGACTTCAACAGAAATTTAAGTTGGGATGTTTGTAGAAAGAAAAGAACTTTAGGGGGTTGGAAAGCATTTTATGCTCTTCAAAACAGGTGTAGAGAGGCAGAGTTGTGGGACTGGAAAACCACTCTTACTCTTTTTGGGCTTCTAGTGATTCCGGTGATTCTCTATGGTTGTGAACTGTGGGCCAGCAGCACAACCGAGATGCAGTGGAAACAAATTGAGAAAATTTAGAAGCATTTGATTACAAACAAATTCAAAATTAAAAGTGCAGTTCCTTATGCTATCCTGTTAAGTGAAACAGGGGCTGCTCCTATTGAAGCAATTGCTATGGTATCTGAAAAAAATTGAGCAAATGGAAGAGGGTAGATGGCCTAAGGTTGTGTTTAGTGACAGATTGTGCAAAAGAAAGAAGACTTGGATGCGGCAAAATAACAAATGGTTTAGTGAATGGGGTATTTTCTTGAGCATGTGTCCTACAAACAGTTAAGAGATAAAAACTTTTGTTATGGATAAGTTCCACAAACATACTTGGGAGAAAGAGCTAGGGAGAAAGAAGAAGTACTACATTGAAGAGTTTAACCCCACGAATAACTATCAACAAAAGGCGTACATAGGGGCTAATATTTTTATGAGATCTAAAATTCTTATTGCTCAATTAAGGACTAATTCTCATCAACTTCGTTGTGAAACAGGGCACTGGAAAAGGCCAAAAGAAATGTGGGAGGAAAGAGTATGTATTTTTTGCTCCTCCGGAAAAATGGAAATAGAAAAACATTTCATTTTAGAATGCAAGCCCTTCAAAGATAGTAGGGAAAACTATGTAGGTATTTTGGCAGCTAGTTCTTGGGATAATCTATTCAGCGAAGAGTTTGTCGATAAGCTGGGAGCGGCTATTGTAAAACTTCACAGGAAAAGGGTCGAATACAAGAGCCAGATAGAGAAGCAATTTGTCCCATAGGCTATTTTTAGCCTCATGGAAATTAAAAATTCTTTCTTTATTTATTTTTCAGATCTGTCCTATTCTTCTGTGCAAGATAGTTTGAAGCCCCAACCAATTTGTTGATCTCCTTGCAAAAGTACATTTTGATAGATTCAAATGTGGACATAAATATACTTACTTGATAGGATGCTCCTTCTCCTTGTTGCTTCCTTGATGTTGATGATGATATAAAGAATATAAAACTTCTCCTTGATGAAGGTAGTTTTCTTCAAGAATTATCCTTGATCCCACAGAGAGTGAGATGACACCGTATTTTGATCTAGTTTCCTTCAGATGAATAGTCTTCAAAACACTTTAACTTGAGTAGATGTAGAGTGTTGGTCTTCTTTTCTTGATGATGATGCCAATACTTCTTTGATCTAGGGTATTGATGCTTCCTTTGACTTCAAGATGATCTTCGCTTTGATGCCTTCTTTGAGATTTGATCCTTGAGTGTCCCTTGATAAGATGCCCTTCCTTGACTTAGTCACCTTAGCTCTGATACCATGTTGAGAAATCTAGGGCATAGAATTAAGTGGTTTCTCTTCTATTAGTAACTTGTGAGTGCTTTTTACTTCTTTAGATTAGGATCTTCTTTTACCGAGGTTATTAATGTTCTTCATCAAACAACTACCAATGTATAGATCACAAAGAGACAAGAAACACAAAATATAGACTATCATCTAGGGCCAAAATCTATCACTCTTTGAGAGGAAAGCCCGAACAAATATTTCTTCTTATAGAGATTCCAATTGATGGATACCAAGACCATGATCTAGACCCTTGACCAAATTAACCTCTCCAAGATCAAGTCAACTTTCTGCAATTTAGCCTTCACTTCTCCAACTCAGATCTGAACTTTTCGACCTCCTTAACTGTAGTCTTTGGCTTGCTGTAGTAGGCTCTCCTTTCTTGCACGTGTAACTGATAAAGGATAAATAATGTCCCTTACTTCTTCGCTTAACTAGAGAGGAGCTCTATGTAAATTCGTCATGAAGCATAGACAACATTCTTGCCTTAACTCGGATTCTTAACTTCTGCAATTTTTCCTTTTCTGCAATATGTATCTGCCCTTACCTTTCCTTGCATGTGTGACAGACCTTGCCCAAAAACAGACCTGAAATCTCTTCGATCTTCTCTTCCACTTGATCTCTTTCCTTTGCTTGGATGTAGGGCTGTTATTGACCCTTAGATCGAACTAGGGCTGTTATTGACCCTTAGACTTTCCTTTCTCGCATGTGTAACTGATAAAGGATAAATTCTGTCCCCTACTTCTTCGGTTAACTGGAGAGGAGCTCTATGTTAACTCGTCATGAAGCATAGACAACATTCTTGCCTTAACTCGATTCTTAACTTCTGAAATTTTTCCTTTTCTGCAATATGTATCTGCCCTTACCTTTCCTTGCACGCGTGACAGACCTTGCCCAAAAACAGACCGGAAATCTCTTCGATCTTCCCTTCAACTTGATCTCTTTCCTTCGCTTGGATGTAGGGCTCTTATTGACCCTTAGATCGAACTATTTCACACCTTTCTCACTTAGATTACCTTCTCTGAAATCTTCACGGAAATTCTGTTCTGAAATGGAGACGTACTGCCTCATATATAGTTGTTTTTTCCCTAAATAAGCTGACATGACTACAAGATTGGCCGACGTGTCATTTGATGGAGATACAATTATCCTTCTTGAAGCCGACTTGAGGAGGAGACTTTGCTTGGTCTTGGAGGGCCTTTTATACCTATTAACTGTCTCATATAAAATGTAACATGCCCAAGAAGGGTCCTTCTTACATGATATAGACTCAAATTGATTTTTATGACTAGATGAAAATACTAAAGGCTCACAATTGGGGCCATGACTAAAATAAAATTTCTTGCTCATGAAACCCATGTTGTAATATTCCAAATTAGGAAAAACAGGAATATAGAACATTAAACTAGAAAATGCAGTAAAATCTCAACACATCAATAGGAGCAGATCATAGAGCCATTTTATTACATTATAGCAGAAAATTGAGTACAAGATCTTGAGGAAAAAGACACTCAAGCTAGGCAAAACAAGCCTCAAATGACCCAGTACATAAAATAGAAATGTTGTTGCTACATAAAATGCTGGAGGACATATGACTGCATAGTCCTATGGAGAATAACTGCAGGGTAAAACTGAAAATACAAAGAACTGCTGATATAATGCTTAGAAAACGCCGAGATAAGAGATCTAGGCTTTCTAGCACCATTCCAAGACAACCCAGAAGGGGTTTCTGGAAATACACAATATGAAAAGTGCAGCCCTAGGGTTGAATAATGCACTGCAATTGGATAAATGCCGGGAGGTGGCCAATATGATGCAAAATTCGCTGATGCTCCTCCCAATAGATCCTCTAGATGAAGGGCTGCTCCCCTCACTGGAAAACAAACTTACAAACTTGGGCACTAAGCCCTCCACTGCAACTGCCCTGCAAAATAACACAGTTTCTAAAGGACACTGCGTTTTTGAAGATGGCTTAAGCTTGGCCTGATGCCGGATGGTGGAAATGAAGCTCAAGGAACCTCCCAATAGGTCTTCTGGATGAAGGGCTGCTCCCTTCACTGGAAAATAGGCTCACAAACTTGGGTACTTGACCCTCCACTGCAACTGCCCTTCATAATAACGCAATTCCTGAAGGAGACTGCGCTGCTGATGATGGATGAAGCTTGGCCTGATGTTAGATGGTGGAATGAAGCTCAAAGGAACCTCTCCTGAGTGGGCACTCGAAGTCCCCTGAGGATGAGGGTGGGATTTCAGCTCGGAAACATCCTTGTGGTAAACAACACAACAGACTCCGCTAAACAACTGAAGCATGCAGAAAGTCATAAGGGACCAAACATAAACAATATTCAGAATGCCCTCTATGGCTGCCATCCCCTTCCTTATATGGTTTGTGAGCCTTCTCACCTTTGGTCCCACTCATTAAAGATGCTACTCTCATGGAGACTCCCTCCCACTATGACTGCAATGTCCTCCAATAACTCTCCACTACCTCCATAACAGCGTTGTTGATCTGGTCAACCTTAACCCCATCCACATGCTTTAGCCTCCATTCACACCTAAGAGTGATTTATTCAACTGGTAAGATGATCCACACTCACATTAGAAGTGGTGTTTATTCCAACTAAAGAGATTTATGGGTCTCTCTACCCTCTTATTCATCGACCTTACTGGCAAAAGCAAAAATTAATATTCCAACTAGCTGAAAGCTAATTACGAATATTATAGTCCTCCCCTCCCAATTGTTGCTTGTCCTCAAGCAACTGCAAGGATGGATGCTGCAAACTCTCCTCTCCTTCCCTGGTGGTATCCTGATTCGATAAATTCCTCCACTGAATCAGATGTTCTCCAATCAACCTGCCCTTTAGTTGCCCCTCCAAAGTGTCCAAGTTAGCCTTTGGTGATAAAACCAAATGGCTCACGTCATAAAGAAGTGGGAGTTCCATGGTGGCAACTATATGCTGTCTAATGCCCTCATTGAGGCATGGGACATGAAAATTGTTGGAGGTCTTACTCCCAATGAGGAGCTCCAACCCATATGCTACTCCTCCAACAAGATGGATCTCCTTGTGTGGCCCATAGGAAAACTCCTCAATCCCTTTCTTCTGTAATGTGAGTGGTATGTATGGCTGAAAAGGGAGATAGACCAATTTGTCCACCCCATGCTGTCTCTCTTCCCAAGCATAATCTATGTAGAACCCCTGCTGATCTTGGGCTGTAGCAATGCTATCCTTAAGAGACCGGAATACATCCTAACTCTCTTGGATCCAATCTTTGGTTCTAGGAACCTTGCTTGCCCCAACCACTCAAACAATAATGAATAGAACATCATCACCATATGGAACCCAAAATAGAGATACACTGATTGCCATATGAGACACCGGATGGTGATAATAGACCCTCAAGTGGAACCAACGCAATTTTGCTCTTTGCTGCCCCGGAACACATTGTGGTAAGTAGCTTCCCAGCCACTTTCTTGCTACCCCTATCTGCTCATCTGCCTAGGGGTAGTAACTGATGTTTGGTGTCAACTGAGTACACCCCACACAAGACAACTGGTGCCCAAAGCCCTCTAGGAAGTGGCCATCCCCATCATTGATTGTGGCCCCAAGAAGATCATGAAGCCCAAAGAGAGGCTTGCCGTCTTGTGGAGCAATGCACTGTAAATGAATGGAAAATGAATGCAAATACTTTGTTAGTTGATCAATAATTTCAAAGACACAAACCTTACCATGTACTGTTGGCAAGCTGGTGATGAGGTCCATAGATGAGCTCTCCCATCTCTCTACCGGAAAAGTAAGTGGTTGTAACAACCTTGCAGGATGGTTGTTTTCCTCGTCATTCTTCAGGCAAACTGCACATTCCCTGATATGCCAGAGCACATCCTCCTTGAGACCCTCCCATGAGAATCTCCCCCAAATGGCCTGATATGTCCTGGTGAAATCTTGGTGATCGGAAAGGAGTGAATCATGTGCTACATGTAGAACCTTCTCCTTGAGCTTAGAATCTCTAGTCAAGAAGATCCGATCCTGGTAATAGATGACTCCATCCATCATTCTATACCTCTCATCAATCACCTGCCCATCAAACACTTCACATGTGAAGTGGTTCTTGGAATACTCCACCAATAGTTGGGACTCCCAATCTGGATCCATACTCAACAATGATAGCGTTGTTGGCCTTTGTGATAAGGCACCTTTCACCTCACTGCTCCCCTTTTTGACATGCTCAATGCCAAAGCCACATGTCGAAATACTGCCACCCCGCTTTTGCTGCCTTCCTTGCAGTTGTTTTTGCTCAAGAGAAGATTGAAGTTTATGGTGGTCAATCTTCATTTGGGAGCTATTGCTCCTCCAAAACTTCCTGAGTTGGGCCAATGCATGTATGAGTGCCAACAACCCCTTACTATATATGGAAGGCTCCTTCCTATATGGAAGCATCTCTTGACTCTCAAAGGCTATTTAATAGCTCCTTTGCACTAGAATTGTGCCATCATCCACTCCTGAAGCATCACCTCTCAGCGCAAGAGGCTTGGTGTGAGTTGGTGATACTAATACCGAAAAAATATCCGTCTCCTCCTCGAGCCTATCAAAGGCCCTCTGTGCTGTGCTAGACTCACCTAAGGCTCCCTTCTTAGCTAGATCTATGAATGGTGCAACTTGTTGTGAGAACTGTTTAACCAACTCCTGGTCCAGGAGCCTTCTTGGTGGAACGCCTCCAAATAATCTAATATCATGGTTTAGAGTAAGCTGTATATTTGAGCGGACTGATGTGTCCTTCCTCCCACTGTGCAAATCAGGATCCATCTTATGTGCGGAGGCTTCCTGAGGTGGATAAGTATGCATGCCCTTGATCATCTGATGCTTACCACTCTTCTTATCTACCCATTCCATCTGCAAAGTCTCCCAATCTGTGGTGACCTTCCCCAATGTAATCAACCACTGCACACCCAATATCACATTGGTGTCAGGAATGTCGACCATAAAGAAATGATCAGTCAAAGTGTATGTCCCCAAGGTTACAGACAATGCCAGAACATACTTAATACACTGCATGGTTCTAGCTCTTCGAACCAAAACAGAGAATCCCTCAAAGTCATCAGTGGGTATTGTTCTCCTCTGCACTAACTGAGCATCAATAAAATTGTGGGTAGCCCCATTGTCAATCAACACTAATACCCACTGCCCATGAATGGTACCTCAGACTCTCAAAGTCAGACCCGCAAGGATGCAAGGGCCCCTCCAACTGGAGCAAATGCCCCATTTCCTCCTCCTGGTGGTGGTGGATTGTAAATTTTTGAAGATTTTCTATGCTTGATGCAACTTTACTTTTATCCCCAATGTCAATCAACGATCACATAAACAAGAAAGTAAAGTGCTGATAGAACATACCAGTAGATTGACAGAAGACAAGCCAGAAAAATATAAGTGTGTTGGTGCGTTACAACGGTCAACAAGATGCTTCAACTAGCAAAGTCTCAATACGGTTAGCCAACCAGAAGTGTCACACACACAACCCTTAAAGATAGCTCGTCAAAAATCAACATAATTCAACAAAAGAATTCCACATCCATATATACGGCATCATCCATATTTACAACATCCAGATTTAGATCATGAGGATGTGTGTGATGAGATGGTTGAAATGTGCTCCAACGTTGACTCTATTTATATCAATCACTGAGGGTGTGTGACACGTTTGTTGGGGGTGTAAAACCTTAAGGCCGACCTGCACATATTTTGAAAGTATTAAAAATAAATTCAAAATAAATGTTCTGCTCATCGGATCAAGATGATCTTTAGATCGATCTTGCACCTCTTCGAAAGAGGAACCCAATAAAAATATTGGTGTCTTCATCTGAGCATCAAAACATGAAGTTTGGACATAGTTGTCCAATTTTAACACTCCCTCTCAACTAGGGAGAACTACATCCACCTGTGCAATCAAACATCGTGCGTCATCACACCGTAACTTGCTTTGCTAGCCTCTTTATTTCAGAACAGAACTGGGTCAGTCACAAAGACATCATTCCCGGTTGACAGATTTAGCCCAGAGGTCCGAAACCTCTATAGGACTCATAAAGAGTCTCATACCAACTCGAAATCGGTTTATCTGACCCGAAGTCAGTGGGAGGTCCGAAACCTCACTTGGACTCAAGAGAGTCATATATACTAACCCGAAGTTAGTCTCACTAACCTGACGTCAGTTGGAGGTCCATAACCTCACATGGACTCAAAGAGTCACATACCAACCCGAAGTTGGTTTATTTGACCCGAAGTCAGTAGGAGGTCCGAAACCTTACTAGACTTGATCCCAGATCAAGTGGTTGGACACGTGTCATCCTAGATAGAGAGTACGACAGTCTTTGATGCATCCATCAGTCTTTGCTACTAGTCTCTAGCTTTTCCCACTTCATTAGCCAAATGAGAGGTACTTCCCATGTGTCCGGAACTCAAATGGGTAGAATGCATACAAGGCACAGATCATGAGAGGTGAACCAACTCAATCATCATAACGGTGGGGCCCAAGCACATCAACAAGGTTCGGCAAGCCTAGTCCTGTGGTTGCTTATAGCTCCGAGAAGCTATCCCCAAATCCCCCCATAGCTCCAGAGCTCATCGTCCAACAGGACCCTCAGAATAGGGTCGTTCCACGATACCAAGATTCTCACGGAAGGTTAGGAACATGACCTTCCCCAAGGGCATTGTGAGAATATCTGCAACTTGCTCATCAGTTCCTAGATGATCGAGCCTTACGGCGCCTCGCTGTACCATATCCCGGATAAAGTGGTACCAACCATCAACATGCTTGGATCGTTCGTGGAACACGAGATTCTATGACAAACGAATCTCCCTCTAGTTATCACAAAGGATAACGGTGGCATCTAGCACATGCTCGAACAACTCACTAAAGAGCTTTCGCAACCAAGTGACTTCACAACAGGCCATACATGTCACAATGTATTCAGCCTCAGCGGTGCTCAAGGCTACCGACTTCAGTTTCCTGCCCGAAGTAGATCTACGTGTGAAGTAGCATCCATATGTGCTCTGGCGATCCACCACACTACCAGCCCAATCAGCATCAGTATATCCATGGAGTGTCATACTCCCAGTAGTGTATCTCAGCCCGTGGTCTATCGTGCCTCAGAGATATCTCAAGAGTTTCTTGGCACCAACCCAGTGAATGTTATGATCAACCATGTGTTGACTCAAAGTGTTCACTGCACAACATACGTTCGGACGGGTGTTCACTAAGAACATCAGGGCCCCTATGCGTTGAAGATACTCAATAGGATTTGCTAGCATGGGCCCAACAACGCTGCCACTCAACTTTTTAAAGTTGAGCTCCATTAGTGTTGACACGGACTTACAGTCCATCATACTAAATCTTTCCAGAAGCTTCACAATGTATTTTCCTTGAGAAAGGAAAATCTCGCCAGGTCTCTGCCAGACCTCCAGGCCTAGGAAGTAGTGCATGAGTCCTAGGTCCTTCATCTCGAACACAACAACGAGCTCCCTCTTGCACTGGTGAATGAGAGGGACAACACTTGTCAGGAAGAGGTCGTCCACATACAACACCAGAATGAGAGGCTTCTCTTTATCAACCTTGAAGTAAAGGTTTGGATCAACATTACTACGAGTGAAGCCTAGCTTCATCAAGTAGCTATCTATCCTCTCGTACCAAGCTCTGGGTGATTGCTTCAACCCATAGAGGGCTTTCTTCAACCTGCAAACATGGGTGTCCCGATCCTAGACTTCGAACCCTAGAGGTTGCTCCACATTCACCTCTTCCTTTATCACACCATATAGAAATGCGGTCTTCACTTCCATCTGATGAAGAATCCATCCTTGCGTAGAAGCAAGGATATGATAGATCAGATGGTGGTATATCCGATATCGGGCCACAGGTGCAAATATATCATCATAGTCTATGCCTTCCTTTTGAGAGAAGCCACGGGCAGCGAATCTTGCCTTGAACTTTTCAGCACTTCCATCAGATCCATGCTTGATCTTATAGAGCCATTTCGAGGGTGACAGCTTCTTTATCCTCCGGTCTTGGAACCACATCCCAGACATCATTCTTCATTATGGACTCATACTCGTCGTGCATAGCATCCTTCCAGACTTGATGCTTTATGGCTTCCTCAAAAGATCCAAGCTCAGATTGTACAATAGTACTCATGGCTGCTTCCTTGAACCCAATGATGTGCTTTAAGGCACCACTATCTATCAACTAGACATCCATAGTGTCGGGGGGAGATGCAGCAGAGAGGGCAGATACAAGAATGAATTCATTTCTTTTATCATCAAAAACATTTTATTCCTCATACCTGGAATTTCTTGACCTTTTGAAGGGTTGCCCATTTCCGTCGAAGGGAGCCTTCCTTTTCTTGAACTTCTTGAAAGAGCATTCTCTAGCATAGTGACCTAGCTCAGAGATGTAGGCAACCAAACTCTTATGAATTGAGTCCCTGATCATCAGCTTTGCTTTGATTTCCCCCTTCTTGTACTTTGATTTGGCAGCAGCAGTTGCAGTGGATGGAGGCTCTTGGATTTTACCCTGCACATAGTCCATGGCATCTTGGTCTTCTAAATTAAGATCCGATGTCATCTTCCAAGCATGGAAGTCATCATTCCCAGTCAATTTTTCATTAGCCTTAAAGCCATTGTAGTTTGAGGAACCCATCCTCTTTTTCGGTGATTGCTACAAACTAGGGCTTTGTCTTCACCTCAGCTCCGATACCATGTAAATTTTTGAAGATGTTCTATGCTTGATGCAACTTTACTTTTATCCCCAATGTTAGTCAGCAATCACATAAACAAGAAAGTAAAGTGTTGATAGAACATACCAGTAGATCGACAGAAGACAAGCCAGAAAAATATAAGTGTGTTGGTGCGTTACGGCGGTCAACAGGATGCTTCAACCAACAAAGTCTCAATACGGTCAGCCAACCAGAAGTGTCACACACACAACTCTTAAAGACAGCTCATCAAAAATCAACATAATTCAACAAAAGAATCCCACATCCAGATTTTCGGCATCATCCATATTTATGGCATCAATCCATATTTACAACATCCAGATTTAGATCATGAGGATGTGTGTGATGAGATGATTGAAATGTCCTCCAACGTTGACTCTATTTATATCAATCACTGAGAGTGTGTGACACATTTGCTAGGGGTGTAAATCCTTAAGGCTGACCTGCACATATTTTGAAAGTATTAAAAATAAATTCAAAATAAATGTTCTGCTCATTGGATCAAGATGATCTTTAGATCGATCTTGCACCTCTTCGAAAGAGGAACCCAATAAAAATATTGGTGTCTTCATCTCGAGCATCACAATGGAGTTTAATTAGTTGTCCAATTTTGACATGGATCCTCTCCTGCTATCACAACGTTGTTGCCTCCCTATGGCTCCTCTTCTTCCTCCTCCTCACTCTCAGAGAAGACCTTAATATAGTGTGCCTTTCCTGCAGCCTCTGTTTTAAAATCGGGTCAAGCTACCTAACACTGGTCGACCGAGCCATTAGGCTGGGCGGTCCGACCAGGTACAAAAACAGCCAGGTTGGCCGGTTTGTTACCGAGCCGGCCGGTTTTTGTACCGGCTTGGCCGGCTCGGTAACAAACCAGCCGACCAGGCCTGGCTCGAGTTAACTCGGCCAAGCCAAATCTGTCGGCCGGTGGACCCAAAAAATCGGATTTTGTGGACTTGAAACCGGATTTTATTCCGCTGTTAGGTTTGTTTGAGGTTTTCTAAAGAGTTGTGGAGTTGGTTTTTGGAGCAGCTTCATGGTAATGTTAAATTCTTAAAGTAAAAGGATGTCATCCTTTTACTTAAATTTTTAACATTACCATGAAATGACTCAGGGTGTTTGAGAGTGGTTCCAACCTCATTGGATTTCTGTAATATCCCCAAAGGGAAATAACCTAATGGCTACGTAAATATGCCAAACAAAGAGTAGAAAATAAAATGTCAAACTCGTATCATGACCGGATTATTCGAATGCCGTAAACCGAGCCATTTTATTAATCCGAAAGTACATAGAGAGGAGTATAAGAAAATCGAATGAGTGCACCCATCCTTGCCCCAGGCGTGGAGACCCTCTGCATAAACAATGGCGTAATAAGGGATGGGGCCGCCCTGCCTGGCCGGAAACCAAGCCCGAAGACCGGTCGGAATGCAATCGGGAACTATGAGTCAAGACTAAAGATAGCCATATCAATCCCTCCAAACCCTCACCAATGAAAACGCTGTCTCTGCTAGTGACAGCGCAGAAACAGATGGAGTGCTAGTCATAAAAACCTCCAGATGAATGGATCAGCTCCTGAATGCTGGGAAACGCTGTCAAGCCCCTCTCACACAATCCTGCTCACCAGATCAGCGTCCTCCCTGATGGATCTGCGTCCTGTATGCTCAGATCTACTGGATCTGAAGCCTCCAACCCAGATCTGCGTCCTATCCCTCCAGATCTGTGTCCTCCTAGATCAGATCTACTGTTATCCCTTCAGATCTATGCTGGATCTGACAATATCTCTTCAGATCTGCAACCTCCAAGGCTGGATCTGATGTTATCTCTTCAGATCTAGGCTAGATCTGCCATTATCTCCTCAGATCTGCAATCTCCCAAGCTGGATCTAATGCTATATCTCCGCATCTCTGCACTTACGTAACTAGATCTCGTACTCCCCTCAGATCAGAATCCCTGTCCTGATCTATCAATGTGCCTCGTATCTCGTTCTTCGCTCCTAGAACACCGTCCCTCCTTCTCGTATCTCGAATCAAGGCCCTTCCCGGGAAATGTTGTCCACTCTAACAGTGGCCGATTCACGCTCCTCTCTTTCCCCTTTGGAACAACGTCCTCCTTTTCGCATTCGCGCCTACAAGAAGGGCTTCTTCCTCTTCTCCAAACATCGCACCGTAAACCGCTCGTCGTTGCCAATTAAACTGAAAGGTGTACTCAGAACAGAACCTTACTAGGGCAAACACTCGAAGTCCCCCGAAGCTAAGGGTGAAACCAGAAATAACCTTACCAGGGCAGGCACTCGAAGTCCCCCGAGGCTAAGGGTGAGATCTCCGACCGGAGACACTCGGTTGCACTAAACAGTGCTGCAGACCGACTAAACAACCGGCGTGCTGAAGCAGACAGAAGTCTAGCGCTCAATATCAATATCAAATCATGCATGTCCAAATGAGGTGAGAACCCCACCTTTTATAATGCTAAACTCCCTCCAAAACCTTAACTGCGTCCTTCACTCTCCTTGGCCTGCGCAGTTAACCTTGGGTCAGCCTGATGCCTCCCCCTCATACTCATGTGGACCCCCAAGGCCCCCTCTCTAAGTTATAACGTCAATCAACTAGGAAAAACACTTTATTTATAAAGTGAGGTGACCCCTCTTATTTCTCACTTTATTTATTATTTCTAGCTAAAGAGGCAGAATTAAACAAAAAATGAAATATTCCAATTAGCAAGGCTAATTGGGAATATTACAGTCTCCCCCGGCAAAACGTTGCTTGTCCTCAAGCAACTGAAGTGATGGATGCTGTAAAGTCTGCTCGCTCTCCTAAGTGGCATCCTCATCCGGCAAAAATTGCTTGTTCTCAAGCAGTGCTTGAACAAGCCTACTCTCTAGCTGATGCTCCTCACCGATACTGCAAAATGTGCCTGGGTCCCACTGAAACCTCTCTATCTCCTGCATCACCCTGATACGAAGGGATATCTCAATGCCAGGATCCCAAACTGATCTCTCATGATACCGGCCAACCAACAATCCGCCCGGGTCCCATCGCCACCATGGCCAATAATAGCCCAAGTCCCATGGCTCGGACTGCTCACTGCCTCTGGCTATGACTGAAGACCATGACCGCTGCCGCTCTGCATCTATGACTGTGTAAGCTGGCCCATCAACTGTGAACCAACTCGTCACCTCTCTCCCACCAAGGCACGGAGTCGAAAATAGAATGAGGGATATCTCCCTCCTGTGGATCCTCCACCTCCCAGCAATCATCCAGACAAAATGAGCCACCTCCCAACAAGGCAACTCCTGAAAATCTCCTTCCACCTCAAGCTCTGGTAATGAAGATGGGCTGAAAATATGAACTTGGCAAGCATCATGGCTTACCCCATGCTGTCCTTCTCTCCACTCATGACAAGTGTAGAGTCTATGCTGATCCTGGGCTGCAAAATCATTGCCCTCCAATGGCAAAGTGAAAAACAATCCACCATAGAAGGTTCCTCTATCAATGAAGAACAAGTTGGCCCAAAACAAACCATCCATGAAGAATATGACATGGTCATCATGGATCACCCTAATGAGATGTTTGCTGAAGGTTCTACCTGAGGATACATAATGCAAACAATCTCTCACAAGGATACAACGTAGTCTCATCCACTGCAACTTCAGAAAATTACATGGCAAGTAATGTACAAGATTCATCACATCTACTAATGGATAGTAAATGGCTGAATATGACAACAACATAAGGCCAAACACTTGCCCATAGCTGTACAATGGATGTATATCAATCTCATGGCCCACCTCAAAAGAGAACACATATGTAGTAGTGGTGGCCATGCCTCCTCCCATGCTCCTATTAGAACATGTAGTGCAGAAAATACTCAAAGGCACATTCAGCTCATGTGTCTCTTTCATAATCAAGCCTCCCATACAAATCTGACCATATGCTGGAAGTAAGATGGCACATGGATCCATAAATGAGTCCTCCATAGTGTTTTGGCATGTTATGAAGAAGAATGAACCATGTGCTGCAAGAAGATAATCCTCCTCATGCTTGGAAACCCAAGTCAAGAAGAATATGCCATAGATGTCTCTATCATCACTACCTCCTCTTTGTGCAACAAATATGAAGTGATCCCGGGACCTATGGGTTATAGATCCACCATATCTCTGCTGCGCACACTTCATCCATAATGTTCTGCTCCAAGGTGACAACGCTGGGAGCTCATGCAAATAAGCTCCTGTCAATACAAGACTCTGCTCTTTGACATGCTCCTTGTCAAAGACTCCTCTAATACTGCTGCAGCAAGTGTGGAATACTCCCCAAGATGGAAGTGCTTCCCTGTCATCATCAAAGATCAAGGAGATAGTGCCATCCCCTCTTCCTGCAACATTATGCAAAGTGTGAGAGCAAATCTGCCCTTGCTCTCCCAGAAACAAACCAAGCAACCAAACAATTTGCTGCCTCCCCATACTTCCATCATACAACTCATGTGATGAAGACATAACGAGTATCATAGCAACACCATGCATACATACTCCATGCTGCTCAATGATGCAAGTATCCAGCCATCTTTCCTCCACCCTCTGACTCTTAGGAAGAGTGTTTGCCAAGAGATGGCCAAACTCTTTCAAGAGTAACCAGCGCAGCCAAGCCTCCTGCTGTCTGGTAGCACAGATCTGCAAGTAGCCTCCTAGCTCCTTGCTCATCATCCCCATCCACTCAATCACTTGTGGATGCCTCCTTCTCCTCATCCTGGTACTCCTCCCATGAGGGCTACCATCCTCCCAAATCAATTTTCTGATTTTGCACTTCATGGGATTTTGGAATATAAACTTCTCAAGGATCAATGAGACCCTATCAAGAATCAAATAGGTGGTAGGCAAAACCCTCCCATCATGATGTGTATGGCTCAAGGGATGTCCAACACAATCATGAGAGATGTTATCCATCCGAAGATGTCCCCCATCTTCTATCTGCTCTTGTGAGAAGGGAAGAAAGTCATTGCACCCCATGGTGTGTCGAAGTGCATCTCCAGTGAGATCTCTCCTTGAGACCTCCTCTTCATCCATAGCCTGCTCCATCGAGTACCAACTCAAAATCTCTCGCCATCCACTCAACACGTGGCTGCTGTACCCTGTGCAACTCTAATCGTCTCATACCATTATCCAAGTCAACATATGAGACCTGACTAGGTGGCTCTGCCTCTCTCTCTCTAATGGAAAGAGATGACCCAACAATACTGCTAGTCCCATCCATGCATGCCTGAAGGGGAATGATCTGACGCTCCCTCGTGCCCTCTGGTTGTACCATTAGGGAATCCAGTTGTTCCCCAATGCGGACTAACTTGGCCGCCGACTTGGCACAAGTCACTCTCATACCCTCCAGCTCCTGGTCCTGCAACAAAATGGTCTCCCGTACTGACGCGGCCTTCTCCCTCAAAACTCGAAGGTCCGTCCGAAGCCGATGATACCGCTGTCTGCGACCATCATCCGATACCTCTGTATCTCCTAGTGCCTCATCGATAGTGGGTACATCTCCTGATACCTCACCCATCTGTCGTGTGCTGCTACCACCCGAAGACTCGGACATGGCTCCAGTGATCACCTCGGTGGATGGCTCTATCGGGGTAGGCTCTACCTCCTCCACTACGATATCAACCGGCACGGTCAAGGAGGTCTCTAATGATGGTGAGTCCTGTGTCACACTAGGTGTATCCTCGAACTCCCTGCAATCCTGTGTGCCCTCATCCTCTTCTCCACTGCTCTCGGAGAAGACCTCAATGAAGTGTGCCTTCCCTGTCGCACACTTGTGTCTTGGTGCCCATGGCTCCTGGCAAGTGAAGCACAACCGCTTCCTCCTCAGCTTGCTCCTGGCCTCATCATCAAACTGCCCTCGTCCAGGATTCGCCTTGGGAGGCGGAGCCCTCGTGTCCTTACCCTTAGGCTGGAAGGCCTGTCTCTGGGGATAAGGTGTCCGAGTCCTGGGTAAGACATCCTGTAAGTCCCGAGTCCTGCTGATGGCATCCTGAAGGGTAGCCGGTCTGTTCGACCGGACTAGGCCACGAAGTGGCTCTGACAGCCCCTCCACAAACATACAACCCATCCGAGCTGCAGATAAATCAGGTACCATCAGCGAAATCCTCAAGAAGTCTGAAATGTATGTCTCTGCACTCCCAGTCTATTTGAGCTTGGTCAGCTCAACAAAATGCTGCTCCGGATCCCTCCTGTCAAAGCGCTCTACCACCCTCCGGGTAAACTCGGCATATGTCGTCACTGTAGAATGCCCGAGTGTCACCATCCCCTGCAACCACCAATCCCGGGCCTCACCATCCAGATGCAATGTTGCCACCTTAATGGCCTTTGACTGCGTCATCTGATTAAGCTGGAAATAGATGTCCAGCTTCTCCACCCAGGACTTTGCCGTAGTCTTTGATGAACCATCAAACATAGGCAAATGGAATCTACTAGCCGCACGGTGGTCATCACGGTGGTATCCGCGCCCCTTGTGCTGGTGCTGTTCATGCTCAGGGGGTTTGATGCCGCCTCGATACTGGAGATAGCGCTCAAAGGGGAGAGTATCCATGAATGCCTGTCCTAAGCCCTGCCACTCTGCAAAAACGGCTGCCCATTGAGCTGGACTCACATCTCTCGGTGCTGCTGTCCCCCATCTCCTCGAATCGTCACCACCTGCCATTAGCATTTTCTGCTAGGTGCCTACAGGCTCCTCAGAAACTGCACGGCTGCTGCAAAACCATACTGCTGCTTAACTTCGACCTCCGATTTACCCATTGAAAACTACTCAGAAAATTCCAGGAATTTGGGAAAGTGATCCTTGTCCAAAACCCAGAAAACCCAGAAAACGTTTTTCCTAATTCCAAACTTCCAAATTTGACCCTTTTTATTTTGGCCCTTTTTCCAACTGCGTTTCTGGTATTGCAACTGCTATTGCTCTGTATGACCTCTTTTCCAATGTCATAGACCACAGGCTGAGCCAGAATTATGCTCTGATACCACTGTAATATCCCCAAAGGGAAATAACCAGTAATAAACAGAAATATGCCAGACGGATATAGAAAATACAATCTTTGGGCTTGGATGTGGAACAGAGTACACGTAGAATGCCGAGCGAGCCATTTTATTGTGAAAGTACATAGAGAGAGTACAAGAGAAAATCGGAATGAGTGCCTATCCTTGCCTAGGCAGAGTGGAGACCCTCTCGGACTAACAATGAGCGGCAAATAAATAAAGGCGTCCTAGGCGGAAACAAACTATACGAGGCGAAGGTGGAATGCCACTTTGGAACTATGGTGAAGACTAAAAGATAGTGATATCAATCTCCAAACCCTCACCGGTAACCGCTGTCACTGCTAGTGACGGCGCAGGAGACAGAATGGGTGCTAGTCACAAAAGGTGTCAATATGAGTGGATAGACTCTGAATCTTTGGGGGAAAACGTCAAGCCTCTCACAATCTGCTCATCAGATCAGCGTCCTCCCAGAAGGATCAGCGTTCTATATGCTCAGATCTGCTGGATCTGAGGCCTCCAATCCAGATCTGCGTCCTATCCCTCCAGATCTGCGTCCTCCTGTGTCAGATCTACTGCTATCTCTTCAGATCTATGCTAGATCTGCCAATGTCTCTTCAGATCTGCAACCTCAAAGGCTGGATCTGATGTTATCTCTTCGGATCTAGGCTGGATCTGCCAATATCTCCTCAGATCTGCAATCTCCCAAGCTGGATCTAATGTGATATCTCCGAGATGCGCACCCTCTGAGAACTAGATACGCAAATACCCTTCGGATCTGTAATCCCAAGTGTTTGGATCTGTCGATGTGCACCCGGATACCGTTCTTTGCCTCCTAGAACGGATTTGCTACTAAGCACGATGCAGCACTTTCTTGGACACAGAACGAGCGTCCCTCCTTCTCGAGATACGAAGCTGCGTCCTTCACAGAACGGGCGTCCTCACTCTAAGGTGATTTGCGTCCTCTTTCCCCCTTGGAACAACGTCCCTCCTTTTCAACTGCGCAGCCACAGAAGGGCTTCTTCCTCTCCAAACTGCACCGAGAAAGCTGCTGCTGTGCCCAGGCGAAAGGTGTTGCTCGAAAGAAGCCAACCTTACTAGGGCGGGCACTCGAAGTCCCCCGAAGCTAAGGGTGAAACCAGAAATAACCTTACCAGGGCAGGCACTCGAAGTCCCCGGAGGCTAAGGGTGAGATCTCCGACCGGAGACACTCGGTTGCACTAAACAGTGCTGCAGACCGACTAAACAACCGGCGTGCTGAAGCAGACAGAAGTCTAGCTCTCAATATCAATATCAAATCATGCATGTCCAAATGAGGTGAGAACCCCACCTTTTATAGTGCTAAACTCCCTCCAAAACCTTAACTGCGTCCTTCACTCTCCTTGGCCTGCGCAGTTAACCTTGGGTCAGCCTGATGCCTCCCCATCATACTCATGTGGACCCCCAAGGCCCCCTCTTTAAGTTATAACGTCAATCAACTAGGAAAAACACTTTATTTATAAAGTGAGGTGACTAAAGTGAGGTAACCCCTCTTATTTCTCACTTTATTTATTACTTCTAGCTAAAGCAGCAAAATTAAACAAAAATGAAATATTCCAATTTCATATGGAGAAAGTAGAATTTTAGATCTCATTCAAAATCCAGCAGACTTATCAGTTTTTCAGGATTTCAGGATTGGGTTATTGCAATGTTTCCATCGAATTTTGTCATGTATTAGGGTATGGAACTCGTATTTAATCAAGAGCACCAATCCCTCTATGTACCTTGATGACATGATGTTAGTGACAATGACCAAGAACAATATGTGATCATAAAAGCATGAGATACAACATAGGGTTTTAATACACTAATGGAGGATGGAATTCAAAACATCATCCTCATCTAAATACCCTAGAATCCACAAACCCTAAAAATTAGGGTTTCATATGTGATCTAGGGTTTTCCATGAGCCATCTAGGGTTCTTATTCAAATTAAACCCTCCATCAAAAGAGCCTTAAAACAAATAAAAATAAATAAATGCATTATACATACTATGAGAGAAACCATACCTCTGATTTTACGTTCATACAAGTTGCTACAGGGATTTGCTTCAAAGTGCCTTGCACTTCTGCTGTTTGTCAGACTTTCAAGGGCACTATCATCTTTATCCAAAGGTGCCAACATAGAGGAGCTACATACTTTTCTTAGATGAACTTCCTTTGCTTCAGCTGCTAGACAAAAATAGAATCACATGAAGGGTTGCCACTAAACCTTCTTAAAATCACATCAGCTGCTAGATAATGAGCAACTTAGTCAACAATATGACATCATGGAGGGCTTTTACTATTCTTCAAAAATCATTTTCAAATTGATTTCTAAAGAGACCATCCCTTCTCATAACTGCATTTTGTATTTTCATTGACTTCAAGGCACCTTTTATGAATGCTTCAAAGACATGAATATATATTAATTATTGATTTACAAGTCGGCTTTGATGGAACTAGCTTATAATACTTGTGTGTGTGTGTGTGAGAGAGAGATTGTAATAGTGATAAGGACTCAGCCTCTTCTTCTATACACAAAATAGGGTTCCTTGATTTTACTGATATAGATCACAAAGGATGCCCGCTAATTGTCTTTTTAAGGCTACAATTCATACCTTGCAAACGTATGTATACAAGATCTTGGCTTCCTTAAATTATGGAGGGCCTTAGAACTGTCCTTTATAATGATGTGCCTCTAATTCTAGGACAAGTCCTCCTCACGATCATTGATAGGATACCACCCTTCTAGTTGTAAATGAAGTCACCTTTTAAGTCCTCATAGTCCAGTGACCACAATGTGAAATGCCGAATTTTTCTTTAGATTAGGGGATTTAACTTTCTTCGGAACAATGAGAATAACAAATTCATAACAAGGATGCACTGTCAAGAGAAACAGAAGAAAAATACCCTTCAATTCTACTTGAGCAAAGAAGTCCTCCATAAATGCTTCAAACGAGGGGCAGAAATGCCTTGTTTATACTTAGAATCAAGCCTTCAAAGTAATGTACAAAGATGTCGTGAATTGATCCACGTTAAATTCTCAACGTAGATAGGGAACTTAATAACTCGGTCTGAAGGCTATTGTGGCTCAATTGCAAATGCTTTCTTATTTGAAGAAAAACACAATGAAACCCTCTTCAATCAGGTCACAGAACTTAGCACTATAGGTTTAATCCACGGTTCTTTATATGCTTTGAATTACCACAGGCCTTCTAGAGGGTTGATGTCTTGTCGAAAGGAGTCACCTATGACATTGGTTATGTTTTTTGTTTTGATCTCTATATCATCATCCTGTATTGGACAGTGCACTAGGTGCAATTTTGATATAATGGATATATTCATGAGCCTACTTTGATCATATGTTGTCTTTTGTGACTTATCTATATTGTAATGCTTTGTGTTTGGAAACATGAATAAAAATCTTTAAATTTATGTTTTTGTATAAAAAAATTAATATTTAATGTATTTTTTACAAAAACCGAGTCATTGAAACCGAGACGACTGAGTCATTACCGATTCGGAGTCATTACCGAGTCATTACCTCGGCCTGGTAGCTGACCGATTCCGTTTTTTAAAACATTGCCTGCAGCACACCGATGCCCTGGTGTCCATGGTTCTTGGCATGTGAAGTGAAGCTTCCTCCTCCGCAAGAATCTTCGAACATCATCACTAAGAGACCCTTTGTTCTAGTTCTCCTTTGGAGGAAGAACCTTCACATCTTTCCCCTTTGACTGAAAAGTGGGCTTTTGCTAAAATGGAGCTCTTGCTCTTGGCAAAGCATCTTGTAAATCTCTAGCCCTCTCAATAGCATCTTGGAGTGTAGCTGGTTTAGTGGATTTTACCAACCCATGCAGAGGCTCTGCTAGCCCATCAATGAACATATAAACTCTCCTAGCTGTAGATAAATCTAGCACCATAACAAAAAGTTTTAGAAATTCAGAGATATAGGTCTCTGGATTACCTGTTTGCTTGAGCTTGGCTAGCTCAACAAAAGGTGCCTTTGGGTGTCTTCGATCAAATCTTTCTACTAACCTCTGGGTGAACTTTGAATATGCAGTTACATTGGCGTGCCCCAATGTAATGTACCGGAGATTGAAGCCATGAAACCACCAATCATGCACCTCACCTTTAAGGTGCAGCGCTGCTATTTTAATGGCTTCAATCTTCGGTACTTAGTTCAACTGAAAATAGATTTCTAGTTTCTCCACCCAAGACTTGGATGTGCACTTGGATGACCCATCAAAAGCAGGCAAAAAAAATCTACCCATAGTACGCTGCAGATCATTGTTCTTCATGTATCCTCCACTCCTATTGTTATTCCCGGGTCTCCTATTGTCCTTGATCTGACAAAACTCCTGAAAGTTCAGATTATCTTTGAATCTCTGAGATTGAGATGCATACTCTAGAAAATAATCTTCAAGAGTCTCTTGTTCTTGGGGTCCTCCACCTCCATTTCCTACTGTGTAATATCCCCAAAGGGAAATAACCAGTAATAAACAGAAATGCACTAATACAGATATAAACTGAACCAGATCACTGAATCATGACACATGTAACACCAAAATCTGAGCCATTTTATTAATCAGAAAGTACATAGAGAGGAGTACAATAAATCAAAGTAAGTGCACATATCCCTGCCCTAGGCAGGTGGAGACCCTCTCAACAGAAAAGTGGCTGCAACAAGGACAGCGTCCTGGCTGCTCTGCAAGCTGAAGATGAACTGCGCTGGGGCTGAAGTCTGCAAACCCTCTCAAATGGAAAATGCTGTCTCTGCCAGTGACAGCGCAGAAACAGATAAAGCACCAAGCCCTCAACTCTCCAGACAGATGAAGCTGCTACAGGATCCTGGAAAACGCTGTTAAGCACTCCTCACAATGATCTGCTCCTCAAATCTGCGTCCCACCTGATGGATCTGAAGCCTCCTATCACAACTGCGTCCTCCCTTTCCTGATCTGCGTCCTCCAAAACCCAATCTGCTGCCAATCCCTCAGATCTATGCTAGATCTGGAACTATCTCCTCAGATCTACAGCCTATAGGGCTAGATCTGGTGTTTCCCCTTCAGATCTGGACTAGATCTGTCAATATCTCCTCAGATCTGTCACTCCTCAAGCTGGATCTACTGCAAAACCCTCAGATCTGCAACATACAAGGCTAGATCTGCAACATACAGGACTAGATCTGTAAGATCTATCCTTCACGAAGCTAGATCTGGCAAGAAACCTTCAGATCTGCAATATACAAGGCTAGATCTGCAACATACAGGACTAGATCTGTAAGATCTATCCTTTACCAAGCTAGATCTGACAAGAAACCTTCAGATCTGCAACCCTCACCTCCAAGAATGGACAGCGTCCTCACTCTGGGCTTGATCAGCGTCCTTCTGCCCCTCAAACAGCGTTTTCTCTGCCAGTCTGGAACTGCGTCCTCTTGGACAGCGTCCTACCTCTCCTGCAAGGGACAGCGTCCTCTCTTCAGATAAAACGGCGTCCTTCTCTTCAAAGATTCAGCGTCCTCCCTTCTCTTGCTCTGCGCAGCCACAAGAGGGCTTTCCTCCTCCTCAGATGTGCTTCAGAAATGCTGCTGCTTTGCTACTGAAAAACCTTACTAGGGCGGGCACTCGAAGTCGTCCGAAGCTAAGGGTGAAACCAGAAAAACCTTACCAGGGCAGGCACTCGAAGTCCCCCGAGGCTAAGGGTGAGATCTCCGACCGGAGACACTCGTGCACTAAGCAGTGCTGCAGACCGACTAAACAACCGGCGTGCTGAAGCAGACAAAGTTTAGCTATCAATAAGAATATCAAAAATCATGGATGATCAAATGAGGTGAGAGCCTCTCCTTTTATAGCACCAATCTCCCTCCAAACTCACTCACCCTGGATCTGCGCAGTTTACCTTGGGTTAACTTTATGTCTCCTCCATCACCCACGTGGACCCCCAAGGCCCCCTCTCTAGGTTACAACGTCAAGCTACTAGGAAAAAGAACACTTTATTATAAAGTGAGGTGGCTAAAGTGAGGTGACCCCTCTTATTTCTCACTTTATTTATTATTCCTATCTAAAGCAGCAAAATAACACAAAAAATGCAATATTCCAATTAGCAAAGCTAATTGGGAATATTACATACTGCTAGGAATGTAGACATAGTGGAGCATTGGGAGACTTGCTGCATTACTGGTTGCTCACCCCAGTGATGTGAAGTGTCGAAGCTTTCTCCATGTAGAAACCTTCTTGGGGTCTCTTTATGTCTCTCCATTCTCATTTCCTTGATTTCTCTGGCAATATCCTGCATAGTTTGGAGAAGAAGCTTTGGGAACTCCTTTTCATCCATTTCTCTTGATATTGGAGTCTTGCCTTTGTCTTCTTCATTGCTTGTATACTCAAACCTTCTTCTTCTATTGATGTACCGCTTCTCTCGTTCTGTGAGAGGCTCTTCTTCTTCTTCTTATGACATAGATGTGATGTCTCACAGGCTAAGCCAAGATTATGTTCTGATACCACTGTAATATTCCAAACTAGGAAAAACAGGAATAAAGAACATTAAACTGGAAAATGAAATAAAATCTGAACACATCAATAGGAGCAGATCATAGAGCCATTTTATTACACATTATAGCAGAAAAATGAGTGCAAGATCTTGAGGAAAAAGACTCTCAAGCTAGGCAAAACAAGCCTCAAATGACCCAGTACATAAAATATGAAATGCTGCTGCTACACAAAATGTTGGAGGACATATGATTGCGCAGTCCCATGGAGAATAATTGTAGGGTAAAACTGAAAATACAAAGAACTGCTGATATAAAGCTTAGAAAATGTTGGGATCAGAGATCTAGGCTTTTTAGCACCATTTCAAGACAACCCAGAAGGTGTTTCCAGAAATACACAATATGAAAAGTGCAGCCCTAGGGCTGAATAACACACTGCAACTAGATAAATGCCGGGAGGTGGCTGATATGATGCAAAATTGGCTGATACTCCTCCCAATAGATCCTCCGGATGAAGGGCTACTCCCCTCACTGTAAAACAAACTTACAAACTTGGGCACTAAGCCCTCCACTGCAACTGCCCTGCAAAATAACACAGTTTTTGAAGGAGACTGCGTCGCTGAAGATGGATGAAGCTTGGCCTGATGCCGGATGGTGGAAATGAAGCTCAAGAAACCTCCCAATAGGTCTTCCAGATGAAGGGCTGCTTCCCTCATTGGAAAATAGGCTCACAAACTTGGGTACTTGACCCTCCACTGCAACTTCCCTGCATAATAACGCAATTTCTGAAGCAGACTGCGCTGCTGATGATCGCTGAAGCTTGGCCTGATGCCGGATGGTGGAATGAAGCTCAAAAGAACCTCTCCTAAGTGGGCACTCGAAGTCCCCTGAAGATGAGGGTGGGATTTCCGCTCGGAAACACCCTTGTGGTAAACAACACAGCAGACTCTGCTAAACAGCTGAAGCGTGCATAAAGTCATAAAAGACCAAACATAAACAATATTTAGAATGCCCTCTATGGCTGCCATCCCCTTTCTTATATGCTTTGTGAGCCTCCTCACCCTTGGTCCCACTCATTAAATATGCTACTCTCATGGAGACTCCATCCCACTATGACTGCGTTGTCCTCCAATAACTCTCCACTACCTCCATAACAACACTGTTGATCTGGTCAACGTTGACCCCATCCACATGCTTTAGCCTCCATTCACACCTAAGAGTGCTTTATTCAATTGATAAGATGATCCACACTCACATTAGAAGTGGTGTTTATTCCTACTAAAGAGATTTATGGGTCTTTCTACCTTCTTATTCGTCTACCTTACTGACAAAAGCAAAAATTAATATTCCAACTAGTTGAAAGATAATTAGGAATATTACACATGTCAAGCATTACAATAATAATTTTATTTTTTCTTCTTTTCATCAATTACATAAAATCACAATTACACATGTCATTATGAAGACCGAACCTAGTTACACTTTTCAACACCCATGACAATTTTGCTCATCACATTCTTCTATTGAAAATGGGTCGACATCTTTGGTTTATTTTAAAAGTTGAAATAGGCTACAACTACTAGATCTTTAACCTACTTGTTTGGATCTAATCCTCCTGTTATCGCTCAAATTTTACAAGAGAATGCAACAAAGACTCGGTGCAAGGGTTGTCACTCTGATCCCAGCCCTCCTTGTTCTCACTGTCTCCCAAAAATAGGCTATAGGGGGTAGTCCCTATGATATGTGAGGATGACCTATCAGCAACTGACAAGTCCGGCAGACATAACTGAATGGCCTAGCAACTTGGTTAATTATGATTAACAAGTTCAATTATTAGCACGACTAGTTTAAATTGCTTAAGAGACCAGTGTGTTGATTTATGGTAGCATTGGATGTGCTCTAGCCTTGTAACTTTGTATATAGGCTAGGACACATGTATTCCATTAAACCTAGAAATGGTTTTGGAAAATTCCACTTAGAGATGGTTTAATTAAAATAATTAATCATTTTTTAATGTTTTCCTAAGTCTAAACTTAGGGAAAATGATTAATTAAAGGGTATTAATTAAACTAAATGTGAATCTTCTAGATAAAGTCATGGATCACCTCCAAGTTAATCTTAGCCCTTGATTATGTTTTAATCTTGGCCGTTGAAAGTTCAACAGAAGAATATAAGAAGAAGGGTGAGGGGCCTATGGAAAACATGGTGTGACACTTGAGCCATTGAGCTTTTTCGAATTTGTGTGAGCAGACACGACTTTTGATCAAGAATCAAATCACTAGGGCAGGTTTGGCTAAGTGATTGTGATTCAGTGATTAGATCCAGAGAGGGGCAGAAGTAGAGATTTGTCAGGTGGACCAAGAATACATTTCAGAGAGAAGTAGAGGTGACGCAGAGAGGGACAACGCGGTTTTCTGAAGGTGACGTAGACTCTGTAGGAAATCATGCAGAAACATCGCAGTGTCTCTTGGAGTCAGTCCGGAGATAGCTAGAGGCTTGGGTTTCTGAGTCAGGAGGGCCAAAATCCAGTCTCAGTACCGCTAGATCAGCAGCAGAGAGGGGTGACGCAGTTCCTCAAGCTTGCCCACACAGGCTTACGCAGTTTCAACGTAGGCAGCCATGCAGAGGCAGTGAGGGCTTCACCAGCGCTGTTTAGATCAGCAGGAGACTCGCTGAGTGAGGTATATCTCACAATTATATTTTTTGTCTAGATTTCTCTGAAGGGTTTGCCAGATGCTGGCACCCTAGTTGTATTCAAGATTCTGCTGCTTAATAATACAAACCCTCAGATCTGCTGCACCGGTTTTCCCAAGTTGGGTTTTTCCGGGGAATTAGTCCAAAAACGATTGTCAAATGTGGATGTCTTTCATTATATTTTGTTCAAATTGTTTCAACACTTAGATTTATTCCACAATATTATTTGTGTAGACTGCTTCAGAAATTACTTTGATATTTCACAGTGATGAAATAATTATGAAACATAATAGAAGAAGTAATTCAGATTTGTTGCAGTAGGAATCCAGATCTAGGATTTTTCACACAGTGCCTTAATGGAGTCGAAATATTTGCTTAACGTGAATTATCTACCAAGCCACCAGATGAATAATTGCTGCTTTAGGATGCTCACTATCCTATATGAAATGCAATACCTAAATCTATGTGAAGTGCAAAATATTGGTTTATTCTAAATTAGATGCCTATCTAAATGAATCCTTCCTCTCAACTATTTTGAGGCTAGTCTCTAGTGTAGGTTGTGAGAGATAAACCTAGGGAAAAACAACAAAAGATATATTAAAGATACCTTTCCTGGGGTTCTAACCATCCGATGCCTTTGGCGTTGCAGAGATTGTGGCCTTGATGACTTCATGGTCACCATGTTAACCATAAAAGAGGGTCTAGGCTTTGCGAGCTGGGTGGGAAAGGTGGCCCTAGAGTCTTTCAACCAAGCTTATGCTTGGAGCTAAATTAATTAGTGCAAGATTAATCATAGAATGTAAATGTGAGATGATAGATTATTTTAAGTGATATTTTTATGCGTCTTAAGTTTTTAGAGACAAATTACAATGATATTCAATTTAGAACAATGAAGTACTTGACAATGTATACTAACATTCTTCACCAAAAGAAAGTGCTCAATGAGACAAATAGATGGCGCCAGAAAATATTATCAGGATTACCAATATCACAATAGAAAATTGCTCATGAATTGGCCACAAATCCAATGCTTCTTTCAACAATGCCAATTAGATGATGATGATCTTTAAATACAATTAACAAATTCTTATGATTATAACAATATAATGCCAATGTGCCAATTAGATACAAAAAAGAAAAACTTGAATTCCTTATGAACACAATTAGCGATTCCCTAGACAATCTCAAGATTATTCTTATTGCAATTATGATGACAGTTAAGTGCTATAAGCATGACTCGATTTGCATGATATAGACTTAGATGTGAAGCTTGTTGGAAAGTGTAACTAGGTTCGGTCTTCATAATGACTTGTAATTATGAATTTATGTAATGAAGATGACAAAGATAATAAAATGTATTTTGTAAATTCTTGACTCATGGGTTTCATGAGCAAGATTTTTTATTATAGGTCAAAGAATTCTTCTTGATGTTTTTAGGGATTTGTCATCTTGTCCTAAATGTATAATTTAGAGTCATGTATATGAAGTGTTGTTACACTTGTAAAGACAAATTATTGATGTAAATGTATGCCTCAAGACCTTGTCAATATGCTCCTTGAAGATGACCTAGAAGATGCTCCTTGTAAAGTCAGTTCACAAACTGTTGAACAAGTCGGCCTTCTAGCTAGAGATCATGTCAGGCTAGAGCAGAAACAATACCCATGTATTTATAAGGGACTGCGGCCTCATTACAATCCAATGAGCTCGGATTAGTTCTGAAATCGAGTGCGAGATTAAGCTCTGAGATTGCAGTGCGGCAAAGGGTGGTTTTTGGGTACATAAGAGGAAGGCAATACAATGAAGGAGGATCACCATATAGCGCGGTAATAAGGGTTTTATGTTATGAGTATATACCTATCTCGCATCTCTGTGGTCACTTTAGTAAGGCCGAGGAGACATGACTGTAATCAAGTATACAGAACAATGCGTAGAAGGAAGTCAAGCCAACAAGGATAAGAGAAGTTGCAAGGTTTGCAAGTTATCTCAGTCTTGGACTAATATACTTTGATATCTCTGCCAGAAAGTTCACAACATGAAGAAGATACTACAACAAGCCAAGGGATCTCGGTGTAGGGTATCTTGAGTATAAGAAGAAGGCCAAGGAAGAATCTTCTTGAGATTGAGAAGAATAAAATAAAAGCACATCAGTTAGGGCTGCTAGAATAAGGGACCAAGTTTCCCTAGTACTGGTGCAGTACGGTGTAGAAAAGGAGATCATAATAAGAAGCCAAGAAAGAGCAGTGACAAGGCCTGGAAGGCATACTGGTGTCAAGGGTATGTGTCATGGTTATGGTACTCGTCAATTGAAGATATATAAGAAGAATTATTCTTGGATTTTCCTCTGGAAGAGGGAGATGTTTTGGCCCTGGCTTGAAGAGCCTAAATTCTAAGTCTCTTGTGTTTTTATAATTGACTTGTTGGAAATACTGAGAGGAGGTAAATCAGTATTTCTTTTCAATTGTTAATTTTACCAGTTAGATCACCTATATTTAGAACACAAAATGAACGATAAGAATAAATGCTTTCATTAATTTCTTCTTTACAATAAATCAAGTACAATATATGTAGGGCTCCAACCCTAGAGGAAGACTCCAATCTTCAATCTCCCAGGCTCCAACCTATATTTTCCAAGCACCGACTTGGACTGCCAAGGCTCCAACCTTGTCAATTCTGAGGCACCAACCTCAAGGGCTCCAACCTTGTCAATTCTGAGGCACCAACCTTAAGGGCTCCAACCATATATCTGATACAGGCTCCAACCTGGTCTCTTGAGGACTCCTATCCTCTAGGGCTCCAACCCTATCTTCCAAGGAACCAACCTTGTCAATTCTAAGGCACCAACCTCAAGGGCTCCAACCCACCTGGTCTCTTGAGGACTCCTATCCTCTAGGGCTCCAACCCTATCTTCCAAGGCACCAACCTCAAGGGCTCCAACCCACCTGGTCTCTTGAGGACTCCTATCCTCTAGGGCTCCAACCCTATCTTCCAAGGCACCAACCTTGTCAATTCTGAAGCACCAACCTCAAGGGCTCCAACCCTATCTTCCAAGGCACCAACCTTGTCTCTATGAGGCTCCAACCTCCTGCTTCATTTCGTCAAGATTGTCTCTATGAGGCTCCAACCTCCTGCTTCATTTCGTCAAGATATATTTGGTTATACTTACGACTCCCATTGTCTTCTTCAACGAGCCCTGACAATCTTCAGCTTACTCTTCACTGTAATCTACACATCACGTCATCAATGACAACCTTTTCTTCGTAGAAGGTGTCACCGCTGCTCTTCATCGTACCCAAACAATTTCTCCAAGTTACCTCATGATGGCTTCATCAATGCATCATCGTCTTCAACATTATCTCCACAAGATCTTCAATATGTCTTCAAGTTTCTCCAAGATGTCTTTCAATATTCTTCAAGAGTGTCTTCACAAGGTGCTCCAAGACAAATCTACAATGTCTTCTTTAATATGCGTGCATCCCACTCTTAGAGTATTCTTCAACAGGATCTCAAAACTTGAAGTGTCATTCAATCATGCTTCAATATAGGATCAATCTTCAATCAGGTCTCCAACATGTGACTACACATGCTCAAGCCCTCACATGCCACTGTTCAAGGTCTGTCTAAGAGAATGTAGTTTTGAGCTTGAAACTGAGGTTGCACCGAGCTCTCCTTAAGGTAACTGCCCACAGATCAAGGTCTTGAAGTTTATCCACAGTAAGAGTAAGCTACAAGATGTAGGTCCGAGCTAGAATGCTACTTAACTTCTCCACTGCTCACAGATCCGAGCTTCAATTAGGAGCTTTCATAGGTGGCTTTGTTCCTCAAGATTTCCACTGGTCCGAGCTTTAAGGAGGTGTATTAACACTGTTGTATCTGAACTGTATAACACATAGATGTAACTGAGTTGTACAACACAGAACTATGGTAAAGTATCTGAGCTATCTGTCCTTGTCACAGGCCCTTGTCATTGTTGTATAGAAGAGGATCCGATCTGCTTTTATGACTTGAAACCACAAGTCCGAGCTCCTTTATCGAATTCTGTGCACTGTGGCTAGGTTTGAGCCCGTTAAACAGGTCTGCGTCTCTTTAAAACAGGTTCAAGTCTTTCCAGCAAGTTCAAGTTTGAGAATATGACCTTAAAACAAAAAAATCTGGTTCGTTCATATACCTGTCCACAGTTCTGTTGAGGTTCTAATTTTCCCACAGCTTGAAGGTCTTGAACCGAGCCACTAATCTTCAATAAGGGCAGCAATCCGAGGTCAAAACACAAAAAGTTTTCCAAAGTTCTGTTCACCACAAGTGATGGTTTATACACCTTTCCACAGGTATCTCCAAGATAACCCAAAAATTAGCCCAAACAGAAATGTCTATGTCATCCTCGGCTTCCTGTCTACCTCTGTGTCTTCCTGTGATCTTTTCCGAATTTAGACCTCTGTAATTTTCACCGTATTGGATGATGAATGAATAAGTTCAGTTTTATATTTATAGTGGTTTGAATGTTTTGAAGAGACCTGTCTATTGGTAAAGGGGGCCGACATGAGTAACTGATCATAGGTCGGCTTGCCATAAAATATATATTTCTTTAACTTAAAAAATTAATATCTCCCAAACCACTTGGATTTTCCGGCCAAGTAAGAGCTCGTTAGAAAGCTAAAATTATGCTCTAAAAGGTGGCGTAAGCGTCATAGTGAAATTCTGCCTCTAACATAGTAAAAAATATTTTTTAATGTGACTGGTCATTAATTAGTGCAGAATTTGAGGCAGGGCAGATAGGCTTCTCTTGTTAGGCTTCTTCATGGTTTTGGCTTTTTCATTGTTTAACATCTTCATCATAGGATCATGTATTCATGTCATAGTGCAGTGATATGACATAGGCAACTTCATCATTAGGACAATTCCAAGATAGTAAGATAGTCTTCCAACTATCGAATGAGATCTTCCATGTCATCATCTAATCTTCTAACCATGTGATCATCATCATGTGTAGTTCTCAATATGTCATCAAAGATTAAGGTCTAGATCATCAATTGCATGCGGTATTAGATCAAGTATTTCTTAGGGCTTCCTTCATTAGTGGTTTGACTTCTTCGTGACTTGACATCTTCATTGTTGGTATGAACCAAGAGTCATGGCATCATCATCTAGAACCAGACATCTCAAGAATATTTGACATCTCGGTCAATGCCACATTGACATCAATGACAACCTTGATTAACATGACTTGATGAAATACATAATAAGATAACAAAGATAAGATCTAAGCAAAGAAACATAACAAGTTCACAAGTAATTATCATGAAAGAGAGATTGAATTAAACGCCCTAATTTCTCAACATGGTTTCAGAGCTAAGGTGCTGAAGACAAGAAAGGGCAGTTTTGCAAGAAGACACAAGGATCAAGTTTTGGGAAGGAGGTCAAAGATCAGTTTTCAAGGAAAGCTTAAAAGAAAAGAGATCTACATTACAAGGTCAAAATCCTATATCTAAGGAAGAAGACCTTCATTCAAAAAGTAGCTTGCAGAAATTGGAGAAACCCTCAAGCCATCTCAAGCAGATCAACAACCTTATTCAAAGGACCTACACATCAAGAAGGTAATCTTTACCATCCATGATTCTAATGATATTTGGTGTTGAGGCCTAATCAACATTGTTGGAGGCATCATCAAGCCACCATTTTGCTGAAGACATTGTTCAACAACATTAAAGACTTCATCAAATTATTCTGCTGAAGTCATCATCAAGCTATGCTTGAGCATCAAGCTATCCTTGAGCATCAAGGATTCAAGGTGATCTAGCCATTTTGACATCCCTTTAAGAAGCCAATTTAAGAGGGAGCTCTTGTCATCTATATCATCATCAAAGAAACTGATAGAAGAAGAAAGCATATACTCAAGTAAGTATCTTAATGTCTTTATCTGAATCTGTCAAAATGACTTTTTGCAAGGAAAGCAACAAATTGTTTGGGGCTACAAACTTTCTTGCATGAAAGAAAAGGACAGATCTAAATTTGATTGAAAGTGAAGTTATGGATTACATCAAAGGGTCAGTGACTAAGCCTTCAATTGAAGACTCTCAAGCTTATGCCAAATACATGAAGGGAGACATAGGAGCCTAGAGGATTCTTATAGAATCCATGAAGGACTCTCTCATTCCCTATTTATCAAAACTAGAATATTTAAAAGAAATAGATGACAAATTGATGGAGTTATTCTCGGTGAGTACTGTAGGGGGAGTAATATCTCTCAGACAAGAACTATTGAAGCTGTCAAAAGAGGAAGGAATAACTTCATATTTTATGAAGATTTCTGAAATGCAAGATCAACTGTAGTAATTTGGAGAAGTAATGCCTAATAGAGAAATGACTACAATGGTGTTGAATGCTCTACCGAAGGGATGGGGAAACTTCACTTCAAGCATCTATGGGAAGAAAGAAGCAACACAATTCCAGGATCTATGGTCTCTATGTAAGATAGAAGAAACTAGATTGAAAGCTAAAATTGATACATGATTAAATGAAGAAAATCAAGAATATGCTACCATGTCAAGGAGGAAAGGAAAATTTGGTAAGGTTGGTCCTCAGATGAAAAGAAGAAACATGGAAAAGATATGATGCTATGGTTGTAATAAACTTGGGTATTATAGAAAGGATTGTCCCAAATCTAATGAGGACAAGAGAAAAACTAGATTCAAAAGAACCTAAGAAAGAAAAAGTGAAAGATCTCTATTATGATTGAGATCATCTTCTTCTTGAAGAGGTATTTGCCGGTTGTAAGAGAGTATGTTAGGTAACATTGTATATTAGATAGATGCATCTCTTTAGAATTGCCATCATGGTGGAAGCATTGAAGGAGGAGCACTCGTCATAGGAGGATGCTTGTAACACATATGTGACAACTTTGATATGCGATAAGGGGCTCCTGGAAACCTCACTGAAAACAACATTTAAGGAAGGCAGTCATCGATATCAAGGGTCATCATTCAATAATCAATATGGAAATAGGTGCTGACATTTTCTAATAGAATCCTCTTTGGACTCACTGGTTAGAAAGAAAGCAAAAGATTTCATCAAAATTCTAACTTGCAGAATTCTGGGATTGTGATATGATGACATATTGATGAAGCCGGTCAAGGGAATGAAACTCTTCATTCTAAGGAAACTTGCTGCATGATGACTCAAAAGGAAAGAGATGAGGTACTTGTATATCTATGTTTACATTGGATGCTATGAAGTCATGTCATATGGTTGTATGTAATATACTTCTATCTTCAGAAGTATGAACAAAAGGAAAATAGAGTTTCCTCCGATCCACAGGTTTCTAAAAGGCATGATCTACACTAGATGAAATCAACATGATATGTCCTCATATGGAATATGAGGTGATTGTATATTATCAAGGAATTGCACAGTGGAAGTCCCTGGGAATGAAATAAAATTCTGTGAAGAAAGAAGAAGGAAGAGATTGTGAGAAGTACATCCATGGAAAGAACCAGTCAACATCCAAGGAAGCCAAGAAGACTTGACTAGAAAATCTCTTGGGAAGATATGTAAACTCTGACAGAAGTTTGGAAAAGATGGAGACCATTGATAATACATATCTTTAGGAGATGTGTCAATTTGTGAACAAAGGATGTCGATGCCTACAAGATGTCATGGTGAAAGATCATCACTAAGGTAACTTTCGATTTAAAAGGTCATATTTATAATTAATCAATATCTGATGAGCTTATGCAGGGCTACCAAAGGGAATTATATGTCTTCCACAGGTTGACAACCACATGGCAGGATGAAAGATCCTTGGAAGAAGTATGGTTCAAAGGAAAGCCGCATGGCATGAAGCTAGACTAGATGAGAAGATTGATGAATCACTTTCCGATAGAAGACATGGCTCTTGGATGAAAGTGATGGATGATTAGTGCCCTATGAAGAGATCCCAAAGATGAAGACCCCTCAACAACGAAGAAATTCGTGACATCAATGAAAGGAGCTCCTCATGTGCAACTGGGTATTTTCATCATTGTTGCTACAGGTCCTTGATTAAGAGGGCGCCTGGTAATAAGTTTCTTATTGGAAGAAACTCGGTAATTCCTAAGCCAAGAGGGAGCTTAGGCACATTCCTTGTATAGGAATGAGTACTTTCCTTTGTGGAACATGACCTCCCTAATTGAGAGGGGGAGATAGACACATCATTCTGGTCTTCACATGAAAGACAAAATGCGGGATTGTGTAATCAACTGGCATCCGATACTCTTTTAGGGATGTATTAGGGCATCCAAGGAAATAATAGTCGTGAAAAGGATGGATATTCTTTGAGGGCTGAGAATCCAACAGTAAGAATAGTCTTGGTGGATAGTAAGTTTGGGAGTTTTGCTCTGCCCAAAATAGTTTGGACAAAGGTCTACCACTCATCGGTTGTTAATCCAAGTTGTCATTGATGGCAACAGGTTGAATGAATGAACATAGTTGATGAAGGTTGAAAGACTAGATGATAACATGGAAGTTATCATTTGAAGTTCTCCTAATGATGCTGCACTATGACATATTACTGTACTATTATTGAATACATGATGTTATACCTTCATGAATTTGCTGGGTACTATCATGATGACAAATATGTCCTACATGATGACACTATGATCCTACGATTGATAAGCCAAACAAAGGAGAAGCCAAGCAGTGGAAAAGGCATGTTGTCCTATTCACCTCCTGCACAAAAAAAATCAAAGACAGACACAAAGAAAAAATGTTTTTATCACCTTGGAAGCATCCTATCAACATGGGTCCTATACAATCTTGTAGAATATATTTTTCCCGTTCTAATGAGCCTTTACTTGCCCCGAAAATCCTAGCGGTTTGTGAGAAATTGATTTTTTTAAAAGTCGTATATTCTATTGGTTATCTTAGCCGACCTATGATTCTCTACACTAGTCGGTCTCCCTCCATAAGACACGTCCTTCATTTCAAACCAAAAACTCGTATTAATATAGGAATTGTTCTACTCATTCAAATCATCAATTCGTTGAAGGACAATACATCGAAGAGATCAAGTTCACAACTCGTGAACAGAAGAAGGCAGAAGATCAATCGAAGAACTGGTTGTTGGGATAAAAAGTCTGTATATAAAACCACAGATCTGTTTGTGGGGTTTTAAAGCAACAGTTAGAGGACTCAGATCTCTTAAACAGATGAATAACAAACTCAGATTGATCACAAAAGCTCAGCTTAAGAACCTCAGCCTTCGGACCTAAAATAAGTGCTGCAAAAGACCTTGAATAAGCAATTACAGGGCTATCTAACCCTTGGACCTATGATAATGTCATTCACTGTGGATTCGGATTAGCCACAGGAGCTTACCATAGTCAGCTCGGTCACCTACAGGAGATTGGAACAGTAAGCTCGGATTGATCACAAATTTTGGAAGTAATAAAAGGTGTAAGAAATATCTGTGATTTTGCAAAGGGGAGATAGCTACAGCACCAAAAATCAGATCTAGACACAGAGCATCTCAGGATAAGTCTCGGACATTCTTCAACAGGTTGAATCCTCTCTGCAGACTATGGTTATCTTTGAAGATCTTGATATCGCTTATGGACTGTGTCAAGGAGGTTTCAAGTGCAGTGGCTTGATACTTGTGACATAAGCGTGACCTTGGTGTCACTCCAAGACTATGAACTAAAGATTGCAGCAGAGGAGTCATATGGTGAACAAAGTGCAGTGAAGAAATAGTGAAGTCAAAATCAAGAAGTGTTGAACAGTGAAGAATTTTTGTAGATGACAGTCAAGCAAGTACATCACACATTTTCTATTAAAAGAGACTGAGGGATTGGTGTCCTTGGGGTAGGTGCCCCTAAACACAAGGTTGGTGCCTTGAGAAGATAGGGTCAAAGCCCTAGAGGTCAGAGCCTCATCAAAGTCCAAGTTAGTGCTTGGCAACAGGTTGGTGCCTGTTTCATTAAAAGGGTTGGTGCCCTCACTCATCTATTGTATACTACTATTTAAAAAAGGGATTGAAGTTCTTATTAATCCTTAATATTATTATTATACACCTTTCTGTCTTTAATTGTGAAGAATCTAACTGGCAATAATTAACAATTGAAAAGAAATACTGATTCACCCCCCTCTCAGTGTTTCCAACAATTGGTTTTAGAGCCAGCTTCTTCATTATCAGCCTAACAGCTGGAAGAAGGATTCTTAGGCACAATGAAGAACATGGAAGCAACGGGGAAACTGCCTATCTTTGATGGAACAAATTTTAGTTTTTGGAAAAAGAGGATGTCCTACTATCTAATGTCTCTTGGCCTTGAAGTATGGCACTTTGTTTTGGATGGGTACAAAGCTCCCTCCGGTCTTCCAACTGATCTAGATGAAAGAAGAGCCTACATTGCTAATGTCAAAGCTTTAAACTCCATCACTAGTGGAATTACCGATTCCAAATTTACAAAAGTCATGAATTGTGACTCAGCCAAAGAAGTATGGGATAAGTTGGTTTCTCTATATGATGGGGACTCCAAAGTTAAGAAGGCAAAGCTTCAAACCTATAGAAGACAATTCGAGAGTCTGAAAATGGATGATGAAGAAGATATTGCATCATATTTCCTCTGAGTAGCTGAAGTGGTTAACTCTCTTAAAGGACTAGGAGAAAATATTGAAGAAAGCACCATTGTTTAAAAAATCCTGAGATCGCTTCTTGACAGATTTGCCTCCAAAGTAAGTGCCATAGAAGAATTGAAGGATCGAGATACTCTCAAGATGGATGAACTTCATGGAATTCTCATTGCTTATGAGATGAGGAAAGCGAGTCCAAATTTCAAAGAAACAACCTTCAAAGCCTCAAGGTCTACAAAAGAAGGAAAATGATGGAATTGCAACAGTGATGAATCTGATACTGAAAACGAATTCGCTCAATTTGTACGAAGACTAAAAAGGGGATCTAAGCTAAAAAGTAAGTACCCTCTTATTTGTTTCAATTGTGGAAGAATAGGTCATTACGCTGCAAAATGTCCTCATAAACATGATAGTGATGATGAAAAGGACTCTAAAAGGATGATGTACAAAAAGAAGGGGTTTAATAAGAAGTACTTCTTCTCCAAACAAGATGAGTCTGATGAAGATGAATTTGTAGTCATAAAAAAGAAATCAACTAAAAATATGTGTCATCACAAAGAAAGTGATGATGAATCAGATGAGGAAAGTAATTATGTTGCAAGCAAAGAAATGTTATTCATGGCATTTACAAATGATGATGACTCAAAACTGGAAGATGAAAGAAACATGGATAGTTTGCTAATGAGTGCCATTGAAGAAAATGAGAATCTACAAAAGAAGATAATTTCCCTCAAAATAGAAATAGAGGAAGCAAAAAGAAGGGAAGACTTGTTGAACATTAAGCTAAAAGAGAAGGATGATATCTGTGAAAAACGTGAAGCTGAAATAATATCTCTAAGAAAGGAATTAGAGCAAGTCAAAAGGAGTTGGCAAAGCTCTCTAGCTCTTGACAACATTCTTAATACTCAAAACCTCAACATGATAAGTCTGGAATTGGTTTCAAAGGAGAATCATCAAGTACAAAGAATAATGCTAGAAGTTATGCTGACATACTCTCTTGCCATCCAAAAGAAGAAAAGTCATCTCGTCAGGAACAAAGTCCCATCTCAAAACCAAGAATTGAAGAAAGAGCAACTCCAAGGAAGAATGTTGGTTCAAGCTATGGATACTACAACAAGTATCAAACTATTTTTCTTGGGTATTGTTACTATTGTAAAAACTTTGGGCATCAAGCTAAACATTGCAAGGCTCATAAGAATGAAGCACCAAGATTGAAATCAAACAAACCAACTATGTGGTCCTAAAGGGAAAGAACAAATCAAAACTTACAATTCCTTTGATCCTTTGGCTAAGTTTGATCCGTCTTGCTCATTATGTGATAATTATGATCATAATGAACAAAATTGCCCTCTCAAAGAGGAAAAAACTAAAAGCGTAAATCTCAAAACTGATAAATGTGGCCTAGCTCTATGTGCTCATAGCGAAGAAAATCATTGGTTCGTGGATAGTGGATGCTCAAGACACATGCCAGGTGACCAAAAGAAGTTTATCTCATTGAACAAGAAAAATGGAAATGTATCCTTCAGAAGTGGATCCGCTAAAATCACTGGAAAAGGAACTGCTACCCTTGTCAATGGACAAGGAAAGGCTCAAAATACCTTGCTGGTAGAAGGGCTCAAACAAAATATCTTAAGTGTTAGCCAGATTTGTGACCAAGGACATAATGTTGTCTTTAGTACAAAAAATTGTGAAATAAGAGACTCATCCTCAAGAGAACTTGTGGCGAAAGGAGTAAGAAGTTTGAACACCAGATAATGTTTACATTCTCAGTAGAATCCAAGAAGATAAATGTTACTTAAGTCAAACAGATGAAAGTTGGTTATGGCACAAGCGATTGGGGCATACAAGTTTTGATAACCTAGTCAACATTAGCAAAATTAAAGCAGTAAAGGACATTCCTAAAATATATAAGCCAAATCGAGTTGTATGTGGTCCATACCAACATGGAAAGCAAACCAGAACTAGCCACAAAACTAAGGAGTTCTCAACATCAAAACCTTTGGAAATCATTCATGCAGATTTGTGTGGGCCAACTAGAACTCTAGCTCTTCAAGGTGAAAGGTACTTTGCTCTATTTGTTGATGACTATACTAGAATGATGTGGATATATTTCATAAAATATAAATCCGAAGCATTTGAATGTTTTAAGAATCTTAAGGCTCTCATTGAGAATGAAAAAGATTCTAAAATTAAATGTCTTAGAACGGATAGAGGAGGAGAATTCACCTCAAAAGAATTTGATGAATTCTGTAAAGAGCATGGAATCGAAAGAGAACTCTCTACTGCTAGGACACCCCAGCAAAATGGAGTAGTTGAAAGAAGGAACCGAACCATTCAAGAAATGGCAAGGACAATGCTACTAGCAGCCGATTTGCAACCAAAATTTTGGAGAGAAGCAGTTGGCACCACAGTTTATACCTTAAATTGAACTCAACTAAGACCAAATAATGAAAAGACTCCTTATGAATTATGGAAAGGAAGACCTGCTTCAGTAAAATATTTCAGGGTTTTTGGAAGCAAATGCTTCATAAAAATAAATGATGACTCACCAGGTAAATTTGATTCTAGAGTTGATGAAGGAATATTTCTTGGATACTCCACTAGGAGCAAAGCTTACAAATGTTACAACAATCGTCTATGAAGAATAGTGGAAAGCATTGATGTGAAGATTGATGAAGGCCTTCTAGAAAAGAGAATTGAAGATCATGAAGTTGAGCCTTTCTTTGAACAAAGTGAAGAAGAAGAACCTGAAAAAGAAGAGGAGAATGGAGAACCTCAAAGTGAACCTCAAAGTGAATCTTCACAAACTCCCTCTAAGATCAAGTTTATTCAAAGACATCATCCGAAAGAACAAGTCATCGGAAATATAGATGAAGGAATTCAAACTCGAAGAAGGATGATAAGCACCCCAAGAAAAGATGATGTGGCTCTATTATCTTTAATAGAACTTGAAATTTTTTCTCAAGCAAGCAAAGATCGTTATTGGATAAAGGCCATGGAAGAAGAAATGTCTCAAATCGAAAAAAATGAGACTTGGGAGCTGGTACCTCGCCCAAAAGATAAAAATATAATTGGAACAAAATGGGTATTCAAAAACAAGATGAATGAAGATGGACAAATCATCAGAAATAAAGCCAAACTTGTCTGCAAAGGATACTCGCAAATTGAAGGAATTGACTTCGAAGAAACCTTTGCACCAATAGCTCGATTAGAAGCCATAAGAACGCTTTTAGCATTTACTTGCTCAAAAGGATTCAAGGTTTATCAAATGGATGTAAAATCAGCATTCCTGAATGGAGATCTCAAAGAAGAAGTTTACATGGAGCAACCAGAAGGATTTGATCTTGCTGAAGGAAAAGACTTTGTATGCAAACTAAAAAAGGCCTTGTATGGATTAAAACAAGCCTCTAGAGCATGGTATGCAAAGTTAGATCACTATCTGCAACAAGAAGGTTTCAAAAAGGGAGTGGCAGGTAGCAATCTCTACATGAAGATGGACAAGGAAAGACTTTTGATCACTCTTGTTTACGTTGACGATCTAATATTTGCTAGCAATGATGAAGAAATGAGCCATGAATTTGAGATGTCCAAAAAATTCGAGATGTCAATGATTGGTGAGTTGTCTTACTTTCTTGGGCTACAAATATCTCAAACCTCTGCAGGCATGTTTATATATCAAGCAAAATATCTTAAAGACATGCTCAAAAGATATGGGATGGAAGATTGTGCACCTATGAGCACACCGATGACCACAGATTGTAAATTAAGCAAAGATGATGATACCCCTCTCATAGATGCAACTCTTTATAGGTCAATAATTGGAGCTCTCCTATACTTAACTGCTACAAGACCAGATATTATGCAAGCAGTAGGAATGGTAGCAAGATTTCAGTCAAGTCCTAAACAATCCCATCTAGTAGCTGTGAAGAGAATTCTCAGATATTTGAAAGGAACAACTGATTTCGGTCTTTGGTATGCTAAGAGTTCAACTCTTATTTTGACAACTCACTCTGATGTTGATTGGGCCAGAAGCGTGGATGATCGACAAAGTACCAGTGGAAATGCATTCTTTATGGGAGATTGTCTTGTATCCCGGCTCAGCAAAAAGCAATCATCTATATCTCTTCCTACAGCTGAAGCTGAATATATAGCTGCTGCTGATTGTTGTACACAAATTCTATGGATGAAGGAAGCCCTGAAGGATGTCAACATAGAAACTAAGCAACCAATTAGTATTTTTTGTGACAACACTAGCGCCATCAGTTTGTCGAAGAATCCGGTGATGCACTCAAGGACCAAACATTTTCCAATCAAATACCACTTTCTTCGTGAACAAGTTGTTGAACATAATATCAAGTTGGAATACATCAATACAAAAGAGAAAATTGCGGATATCTTTACAAAACCCCTTCCACGAGAAGCATTTGAGTATCTTCGCCAAAAGATGGGGGTCATTGCTCTTGCATCACATTAAATCAAGCAACATGGCAGGGGTACAATATGTTAGGGGGGGCAACATGACAAGGGGAGCACATTGGCACCCCATTGCCATTGATGTCAAAGGGGAAGAGAAGAAAATATTGCCATCCAATGACAAAGGGGGAGATTGTTAATCCAAGTTGTCATTGATGGCAACAGGTTGAATGAATGAACACACTTGATGAAGGTTGAAAGACTAGATGATAACATGGACGATATCATTTGAAGTTCTCTTAATGATGCTGCACTATGATATATTACTGTACTATTATTGAATACATGATGCTATACCTTCATGACTTTGCTGTGTACTATCATGATGACATAGATGTCCTACATGATGACACTATGATCCTACGATTGATAAGCCAAACAAAGGAGAAGCCAAGCAGTGGAAAAGGCATGCTGTCCTATTCACCTCCTGCACATAAAAAATCAAAGACGGTCACAAAGAAAAATTGTTTTTATCACCTTGGAAGCAACCTATCAACATGGGTCCTATACCATCTTGTAGAATATATTTTTCCCGTTCTAATGAGCCTTTACTTGCCCCGAAACTCCCAACGGTTTGTGAGAAATTGATTTTTTTAAAAGTCGTATATTCTATTGGTTATCCCAACCGACCTATGATTCTCTACACTAGTCGGTCTCCCTCCATAAGACACGTCCTTCATTTCAAACCAAAAACTCGTATTAATATAGGAGTTGTTTTATTCATTCAAATCATCAATTCGTTGAAGGACAATACATCGAAGAGATCAAGTTCACAACTCGTGAACAGAAGAAGGCAAAAGATCAATCGAAGAACTGGTTGTTGGGATAAAAAGTCTGTATATAAAACCGCAGATTTGTTTGTGGGGTTTTAAAGCAACAGTTAAAGGACTCAGATCTCTTGAACAGATGAATAACAAACACAGATTGATCACAGAAGCTCAACTCAATAACCTTAGCCTTCGGACCTGAAATAAGTGCTACAGGGCTATCTAACCCTCAGACCTATGATAATGTCATTCACTGTGGATTCAGATTAGCCACAGGAGCTTACCACAGTCAGCTCGGTCACCTATAGGAGATTGGAACAGTAAGCTCGGATTGATCACAGATTTTAAAGTAATAAAAGGTGTAAGAAATATCTGTGATTCTGCAAAGGGGAGATAGCTACAAAACCAAAAATCGGATCTACACATAGAGCATCTCAGGATAAGTCTCGGACATTCTTCAACAGGTTGAATCCTCTCTGCAGACTATGGTTTATCTTTGAAGATCTTGATATCGCTTGTGGACTGTGTCAAGGAGGTTTCAAGTGCAGTAGCTTGATACTTGTGACATAAGCTGAACCTTGGTGTCACTCCGGGACTATGAACTAAAGATTGCAGCAGAGGAGTCATATGGTGAACAAAGTGCAGTGAAGAAATAGTGAAGTCAAAATCAAGAAGTGTTGAACAGTGAAATTTTTTTGTAGATGACAGTCAAGTATGTACATCACACATTCTCTATTAAAAGAGACTGAGGGATTGGTGTCCTTGGGGTAGGTGCCCCTAAACACAAGGTTGGTGCCTTGAGAAGATAGGGTCAAAGCCCTAGAGGTCGGAGCCTTATCAAAGTCCAAGTTGGTGCTTGGCAACAGGTTGGTGCCTGTTTCATTAAAAGGGTTGGTGCCCTCACTCATCTATTGTATACTATTATTTAAAAAAGGGATTGAAGTTCTTATTGATCCTTAATATTATTGTTATACACCTCTCTGTCTTTAATTGTGAAGAATCTAACTGACAATAATTAACAATTGAAAATAAATACTGATTCACCCCCCTCTCAGTATTTCCAACATCGGTGACTGCATTCAGGGCAGTCCTGACCATGAGTCCATCATCCGAAGTTGCGCCCATGGAAATTAGCTGGTCTCAAATAGTCTGCAATCTGGAGAGGAAGAGATCGATCTCCTCTCCCTTGTGCATCTAGAACATCCACAACTGATTCTCCAGAAGCATCTTCCGTTGGACGGAGCTACCTTGATACTTTGGCAGCTTTGCTAGGCACTGTTCTGCGCCGTCAGAATCGATGCCCCACCTGTAACTTCGAAGATTAGAAGCTAGACTTCCAGCGCCGACAACTGGCACATCGTCTCTCACACTCAGAGTGTGTCACTCTTTAGGGGCTGCGTAAGCCACTGTGTCAGCCTAGCGTGATCTTGACAGGCTCTGCGTCACCCACTAGGCCTGTGTCAACTTTGCGTGAACAGATTGGCTCTGCGTCCCTTCTGCTGGGTTTGCCTCCCTCCTGGTGCCGCGTTGTCTTCTCTCGGATCTGTGCTGCTTCAGCTGCCCTTCCTGTAGCAAAAATCTTCAGCCTCTTGCTGATTGCTTCAGCTTGATCTACAATCTCTCTGATACCATGTGAAATTTTTTGAATACAAAATTACAGAAACCCTACTGTAGTATCTTGATTTACTTCTCCTACTTGTGTTTTAATTATACAAGCTATTTTCAGAAATATTCAAAAAATATCGAAGTAAACACAACTAGCAGCCTACACATACAAATCATTTATTGAAGCACAACGCACATATGACAAAGGAAACATGATTTTTCGGACAAATTTCCCTGGAAAAACCCAAAGCGGGGAAATCGGTGCAACAACTCTTTGAGGGTTTTATTTATTAAGAAAAATGTCTGAACACATCTAGGGCACTAGTAGTGGTTTGCCCCACAGAGAAACTCAGGACAGTAGTACCTTATCACTCGAAGACAAAAAATATGGCTAATTCAAACCCTTCAGGAATTACTGAATACGAGACCTTTCTGGCCCACTGGAACCCTCAGCGTAGCTCCTCGAGCCTCTTCGTTAGCCCCTCTAGCCCAGCGCAGCCTCTACACAGCACAGACTGCCCCTAAGTCATTCTGAAGGTCTCTGCGTCACCCTTTGCGTGGTCTCTGCGTCAGCTTGGCTGGGCTGCATCCCTCTTGTTGGCCTCTGCATTGCCTGGTACGGTACTACCTCTCTGATGTATGTATTCTCGACCTCAGATCAGAACATCCCTTGCCGATCTGCCCTTCACTAGCATTGTAAGCTCACTCGAAAATTCTCAGCAAACCGCGCCCCAGAATTTGGAGTTAGCTCAAGTTTTGCTACTCTTTGTGTTTCCTCCAACTGACCCCAAGCCTTCCTTTAATACTTTTCTCGTTGAGAAATCAACGACCATGATCTATTCACCAATCAACGATTAAGATTAGAGAAATCTTGATCCCCATCACTTAGAACATTCTCACCACGTGTGTAAATTAATTTTTTCAATTTCCCTAAATTAGACTTAGGGTCCCCATTAAAAAATTTAATTATTTGAATAACTTTTACACAAGGTGGAATTTCTCCAAACGATTTCTGGGTCTTGGAGATCTCATGTGTTCTAGCCCTTCAACAAAGTTTCAAAGCTAGAGCACATCCGATGCTACCCAAAATGTCAACAGGTCTTAGTAGAATCATTTACATTAGAACTTGCAGAATGGGTTTACATTGATATGTAGACTGCTGATAGATGACCCGATCTAGTTGAAGAAAATTTTGGCACTTTCGCTTCCTTGGAACTCTGACAATTTGAGTGCAAGATGTTGAATTAGCTATGCAAAGTGTTGGCTGTGTGCTCAAGCTTCGACTGGTTGTGCATTGTGTCGTCGAGCTCTCTCACAACCCCCCTTGACAATTTCTCTGTTGGTCGGTCTCTCTTGAGATTGGTGTCTCCGGCCAATTCCTTGAGCTGTCATCCAAATTTTGTCTGTGCTTGCCCCATCGACTGAGCTCTGCTAGCGACTGTAGTGATGGTTGCCACTTCTTTCTCCTGATTGTAGTCCGTGTTAGTTGACCCACCCGGCTCTGTGCGCCTCTGCTGCAGCTGCTCGCTTCTTCTGTTGCCCACAAACTGAGTCATCGTGTCATAACTCCTAGTGGCGACTGGCTTCAGGCTGTCGACCTCTATCCATTCAATCGCCTTTTTGGGCGGTTGCTAGTAGTTGGATTCAGGTTATCGACATCAGGTCGATCAGTTCCTTTCGTAGTGGTTGTTGGTTGTTGGCCGCTTGACTGCTATCGCCTATCTCCTCAGCCCGTTGCTCCTCTGAGATCAACTTTGTTTTCGTCTTGATCAAACACGACCTACTGCGTCTAGTTTTTGTCAAATCCTCTACACATAGCGTATCCTCTTCCTTCCCATTAGTGGCCCTACCACCTCTACCACATCCTCAATCCAGAAAGTTGCGCATCCAACAGTTCCTTTTTTCTCGGTCGGTCCATGGTCCACTATCGAGTGGCACTATTATGGTTGGTTGGCCTGGTGGTTATTGGTTGTCGCTAATTGCTATTGGTTGTGGCTGCCTCAACAACTTCTACTTGTAGCGACTATTGGCTATGGTCGGTGGCTGACTGACTCGGTTGTCGGCCACCACCAGCGGACCCCTCTTTTTTTATTTATTTTTTTCCTTCCTTTTGTTCTCATGAGCCCCACTCGGCTGTTCTTGGCCCTGACCTATTCTTTTGGCAGCAACAACAACTCTTCACTCAGCAACCACGCCCTCAAAAATCATGGCCCAACTCAATTTTATCTATGTAGAGTCTCATTGCTCTTATACCATGTTAAGTTTCCTTGAAACCTCGCACCTGAAAGTAAATCTCAAGCAAACCCTTTACATGATTTATTAATTTATGCACAACTAGGTTTTGAAGGAAAAATGCATGATGGAAACACACAAAAACCATCATTGCACATTGGACACCCAATATACCCTGGAAAACCCACAAAGTGGAAAACCAACGAACTTGTTTTATTAAGAACTTGGGCTCCTGTACTAGGATCCCATCAAAGGAAAAATACAAACAGTTTGAGCAACCTCGTTGCTACTCCCTTACTAACCCTTGTCCCTTTCCTCGGGCCCCTGCCCGACCTGCACACTTGAGTGAAATCCCTCCACTCAATCTGTGTATAAGGTGTATTCTACTCTCCCTCATATCTCCTTTTATAACTTATTAATTACTAAAAACCCTAACCCTAGATCTCAATGGCTAAGATTAAATCTTGCCATCTCAAAATCAACGGTTGTGATTTAATTTCTCATTGAGATCACTTAAATCACTTAAGTCGCTCAACTTTATAATAAAGTCATTTTTAATAATTAAATACAGAAGGTACTTTATAAAATCACTTTACAAAGTTTATCATCTAGAGAGGCAATCTTCCACATGCTAAGTCACCAAGCCATTGTGGAAGTCCTATTGAGCTACAAAATCTAACAACCCAAGACACTAAAAGCCATATCTTCAAGTTCTGTTGTTCCTTTCTCTCAGCTCCCATCCTTAGAAAGCCATATATCAAGGGTGTTGATTACTAGCTCTAACACTATATTTTCTGCGGTTGTTGAGTCCTATTCATAAAAATAAAAAAATAAAATAGTGTCCATGCAAACTGTTTTTTGAAACACCTGTATGAAGTACTCAACCTTTTGTTCAGCAGCTCATTCCCTCTTAAATCCATATAACAAGGTGTTGGCCATGCTGTTGTGATCCCTTTTCCTGCTGTATCTGACTTATGTGAAATCCCTTAGAACATGGACACTGTATTAGGGATAAAAATAATACACTTCAGCAGAAGATTGCCCATGATATGACTAACTTCAGCAAGGGAGTTGAAGTACAAGCATTAAAGAGATACTATGCATACAAACCATTTGTAGAAAGTCATGAGTGAGTTTCCAGTACAAGCATGACATTTTTTTTGAATTTATGCCTTATACGAAGTGTGTCTCAAACAAAACAGTTCAGCAGAAGATTGCCCATGATATGACTGTTGAAACTCTAGCAAGGGAATTGAAGTACAAGCATTAAAGTGGAACTCTCATAAAAACCATTTGTAGAAAGTCATGAGTGAGTTTCCAGCAGTGTTGCAAACATCCTGATTTTATCGGGAAAAAATCACAAAATCGCGGTTTTTTGGCCTTGCCGATGTTTGCCGATTTTTACCAATATCTTCTCAATTTTTATGATTTTTTGGTTTTCAGACCCTTGCTGATTTTATCCCAATGCCAATGTTTGCAATATTGGTTTCCAGTACAAGCATGGCATTTCTTTTAATTTATGCCTTATATGATGTGTGTCTTCAAACTGTTTGAAGAAATATCAGCACAAATCTCATTTAAAAAGGCGTAGCAGCAATTATTTGTACTTGTATGGCAATTATGGGCTCAAGAGTGTAGGTTGGAAGGCATTTTATTGTGTCAAGAACCCAAGACACATCAGCATAGGACTTATACTTCAGATCTGGGTTTGAAATGATGAGAATCCAACCTTGTTTTAAGTTTTAACTTTCTAAGATGAATGCTAAATGTTTGATTAAATGATTGAATGAGATTCCTCATACCTGTGTGACGAACTCTATTTTGTTTTGTTCATGTATGGACATGGGAAGCGAAATTTAGAATTAGCAAGAAAAGAGTTATCATTTTCATGCAATTCATGCAAACCTGAAGGTCAGATGTCTGGCTTGTTTTTAATGTCAGCAAATTTAACACCTCTGCATTTTGTTTGTGCTGGAATCACTTTTCTGTTCATTATTTAAAGGTCATCAACAACTTGGGAATTGTATTTCAGGGCAGCTATATTTATAGGAGTGGTAGTACCATGTCGTTCTGTGTGAAATATAAGAATATCAAGGTTGTCTTCTAAATGTTTGATGAAATGCATCAATGGAATTTTTCATGTTTAAGTAACAGCTTTCCTTTCAGCCTTCTTATGCTGGTTTTTGGAGTCAGAAACAGCAAGTATGAAACTCAATCTCATATTTTGAAATGCACATTCAGTTTTCTAGAGCAATTTTGCAGTTGACCTTGAAAGCACGCATCTCTTCACAAGTTTTAATGCATTTTATAATGGGAAAGAGGTGTTTCTTGAGAAATTGATTTGTAGGCTGAGTATTCTTGTTATTTGGGACAGTGTTAGAAGAACTAGATTTGGCAGTTGAATCTACAGAATTAGGACTTTTGGTGACTGTTGTGTTTGGCTTAAATGCGTATTAATTTCGTGTTATATTGCTGAGATATGTCTTATGATGTTGCTTATATGACTCTAATCTCATGTTCGTCACAAAAATTAAGTGGATTCTCTTAAACGTATGCATTCAAGTCTAGATAATTATTTGTATCAATCAGATTCAAGGCAACAATAGCACAAAGAAAGGTGGTGTATACAAAAAAAGGGGAAAAACGAAAAGGAAAAGATCTCTGGCCAAATTTCCATACATTTTACATGATTTGATCCCCTCTTTTCTGTCCGCCACAACAACCAATTGTCTTTGCTATGTTGGGTACCCTTAGTGTTGAGTGCTAGGATCTTGTTTAGGGAAGCACCCTTCAGGTGACTTGCATTCATCTGAGAAGTGTGTGGAAGTGGGAGCCGGGCTGAAAGTGCTTCCTCTTCTGAGTTGCCATTGATTTGTCTTAAGAGTAGATCACACTTATCCAAAAGACAAGTCGAGTGTTAACAAGTTGCTTTAGCAAACCCTTACAATGAATTGCTAGCTTCTCAGAGTTGGTGACCTATTTTTTCTATTGTGTCTAGTCATTAGCAGCTCATCTTCAATTGCTTATGTCTTCCCTTTGTTATTACTCCTACAAGTAAAACATTTTCCTCTGCTCTGGTGTCTTTAATGCTGTTCTGGACTTCTTGCCAAGCCTTCCTTGTTTGAAGTTGAGTCTCCTAGAATTCCTCCCCTATCCACAACATTGCAATAGGCATAGATGATAAAACTTTGTAAATAATTATCATTTTCTATTTCTTAATGCAAATTTGTTTGCAGAAGTTGTCGATAGTAAGTCTAAACTTCAAAATGCTACTGCAGGTGGACCCATTTTTAAGTGTTAGTGCAGCTCATAACATTGGTGAAACTGTTCGGCATCAACTTCATGAGCATCACTCTCAAGTGGCAGAAGTATTCATACATATTGGTATGCAATGTTAATCTAATAATGCTTGACCTGTGAGTTTCCTTTGTCTATAAATAATGAGAAACATTTAATCTTTTATTCAATTTGTTTATCATCTTAGAATATGAGGTTAGCTATGTTGAGATTTTGTGTAGTTGGGGTAGCATCGGGTGTGCTCTAGCCCTTAAATTTTGTGGAGGGGCTAAGACACACTTGAACTCCAAAACCCAAAAAACGTTTGGAGAAATTTCAGCTGGTGTTCAACTTATTCAAATAATTAATTATTTTAATGTATTTCCTAAATCTAAATTTAGGAAAATTAAATAATTAAAGTGAATTAATTAAGACATGTGCTAAAATGTTCTAAATGACGCAGATCAAGCAGTCTTTTAATCTCAGTCGTTGATAAGTGTTTTAATCTCGGTCGTTGATGAGATCAATGGAAAAGTATAAGAGAAAGGCTTGAGGGTTAGTTGGAAACAGACACACAGAGGCAGAGTTGAGAGACTGATCTGGAATTCTAGGGCAGGGTTTGCTAAGAATTTCCGGAGTTTTCTGCAGTTAGGGGTAATATTGGCTGAGGGGATGATTTGATCCCGGAGCCAAGAGTCAGCAAGAGGCAGAGGAGTAGCTTTCAAGGACAACGCAAAGGAGCAAGGGCAACAACAACAACTACGCAGCAGCTGCACAGCGCAGAGGCTTCAGCCGCAACGCAGGTGCTACGCAGGCCCGGGAAGGGGTAGCGCTGCAGCTTCAGAGAACTTCAGAGTTACGCAAAGGCCTCCAGAGGCAGCGTAAGGACTGTGTCACCCACTTTGGGGTTACGCAGTCCCTCTCTGAGCAACGTAGAGGCATGTAGAGTCTAGCAGGGCTGACGTTGGGGCTTCAGTGGCAGCGCTGGGGTTTCTAGGGCCAGATCTGGGCTGAGTCTTCATAAATCCCATTTGAGGGTGTGAATCAGTCAAAATTTTGGTCTCAAAATAGCAGGTTAGCTACAGATCTATGATTTTTTTTGTCGGGTGAACAAGATTTGGTGCCCAGATTTGCTAAATCTACTTAATAATAATAAACCACCATATTTGTTGCACAGGTTTTCCCACTTTGGATTTTTCTGGGGACTTATGTCCAAAAATCAGTGTGTCACTTTGTTTGAATGAGCATAATATTCAGTAAATGATCTGCATGTGTAGGCTGTTAGTTGTGTTTACTTTGGTATTTTCTGAATATTATTTCTAAAGATTACTTGTATAATTTAATCAAGTAGGAGAAGTAAACCATGATACTACAGTAGAATTTTCACATGGTATCAGATCGATAGAAGATCAAGCTGAATCTCTAGCAAATCAGCTAAAGAATATTTTTTCGTAGGACAACAACAAAAGAAACAGAGATCCGGAAGGGACAGCTTGGCAGCAAGAGGACGCAGAAACAGGAAGGGGCAGCATTGTAGCTACAGTTGGCCATCAGGCTTACATAGAGTGTTCCTAGGCCAGCGTAAGAACTGCGTCACCCAGTTTGGGGTTACACAGTCCAATTCTGAGCAGCGTCGAGGCTACGCTGGGCCAGTCAGAGAGACGCAATCCAATCATTCTTCCTGTTGCAAAGTAGTCTTGCCAAGATCCAGAAGCAGTGCTTTAGATCTTCAGCAGTGTTGGTGTGGTGGAGATTCTGCCGGTGCAGAATTGTGCCTAACTAAGTCAACAAAGAGCAGGAGGAAGACAATCACTCAGCAGATCTGAGCCAAACAGATCTGAGATTCGATCAAGAGGGTGATCAGAGAGTACTATCCGATTGTGTTTGGGTGAATATTTCCAGGAGGGAAATCAATTGTTAGAGGGAGCAACTACTATAAAGGGTTTCTAATTGCCAAGAAACCCATATCCAACATTTTATGTTGAGTATTGCAACAGAAAGAGGGAGAGGAGTATCTGTTCTGACAGATCTGAGTAGATGGCGCGACATGTCCAACTTTGTTATCTGGAGGGCTAGAATCTTGTTAGTTCTGGATGAGTATGGTCTCAAAGATCATGCAGAGAAAGTTCTAGCTGTGCCAATTGATGCAGATCCTCTAAAGAAGTACGAAGAAAATCAAGTGCAGATTAAGCGTTTAATCATGGATGGAGTCAAAGACGATGTCGTGCTTCATATTGTCGGAAATAATACGGAAAATGAGATGTGGGTGGCGTTGGACACGATGTATCAGGGAGGCTTTGTCCAACGAAGAATGCTTCTGGAGAATCAGATGCAGTTGTTCCAAATGATGAAGGGTGAAGAGATAGATCAATTCCTCTTCAGACTTCAGACTATCCAGGATCAGCTAATTGCCATGGGTGCAAATCCAGATGAGGGGCTTCAAGTGAGGACAACCCTAAATGCAGTCTCGGGAGAATGGGAAACATTTGTCCAGAGCATTCTGGGCAGGGCAATGTTAGCATCATGGGAAAACATGTGGGCAATCCTCCGTCAGGAGGAAATTAGGAGAATCATGAAGAGGCAAAGCAGCGGAAGCAGATCAACGAGATTGAAGAAAGTGTTGATTTTTGTAGCATCTAGAAGTGTTCCAAATCTCAAACTTTGCAGGTAGGCTTGGACAGTAGCATTCCAAAGAACCCAAAAACAGTTTGTGGAAATTCCACTCAGTTCAAGACTTATTAAAATAATTAATTAATTTAATGAAGACCCTAAGTCTAAACTTAAGGAAATGAAATAATTAAAGGGTATTAATAAGTTAGAGTGTGAATCTTAGAAAACATGGATCAAGTCAAGTTTTAATCTTAGCCATTGATTAATTTTTTAATCTGGGCCGTTGGTTCTCCAATTGGAAGATTATAAAAGAAGGCTTGAGGGTCACTTGGAAATCAAGCCGGGCATACACTCAGTACCCGAAGGAGATCCATTTTGATGTAGAATTCGATCTCAGTGGGAGAGTTGCAGGGTGAGAAGTTGAAGAAGTAGAAGGAGGAGGTCAGGGGTGATCGAGATCAAGGTCGGAGGGCAGCAGTGGGTCGTTGGAGGCAGCTTGAGGCTGCAGCGTAGAGTCTCCACGCAGACTCACGCAGTCCAGCGCTGGAGCTGCACAGAGAATCACGCAGAGTGACGCAGGGGCATGCAGGGGGCATGTTGCAAGAAACGTCCCCCCTGGCTCTAACCCCTAAAACGCGGTCCATATGAGATCCGTCGTAGAAAACGTGTTTCGTAAAAAAATTTGTGTTTCCTAGATTTTCTGAACCGTACGGCTGGATCCGTGATTCCGTACAATAGATTTGCATTTCGTACGACGGATCGCCGTACGGAAGCGCTGCGCTTCCGGTACGGATTCGTACGAATCGCGAGCGGTTCTGTACATCGTTGCATGGATCCGACTAACGTAGCTCAAAAAAGCGACTTTTTTGATTTTTTGATTTTATTTTTGTCTTTAGTTGGGTTAGAAGGTGGGTTAGTGCTGAGTTAGGGATAGTATGAAAAGCTTATAAGTTCCATTTCACCTCTCATTTGCTCACTTGTGCTTTTGGAGAGCTTGGAGAAGAGAGGAGAAGAGAGCTTGGAGAAGAGAGAGTTGAGGAGAGCTTCGAGGAGTGAAGGAGGACGAGCTTGCAGGAGTAAATAAGGGCTTCCATCTACAAAAGCTAAAGAGGTAAGTGCAAACCCCAAACTTTCTCATTTTTTTTTCATTGTTTTTTGTATTTTCTCTCCTGCCTCTCCTACACTTTCCCATTCTTTCTTCTTGTACATTTATTTGCAAGTTGTCCACCATCTATATTCATATTCAAAGATGATGTTTTTTTGGCTTCTATTTATCATTTCAGTCTTGGTTTTGATGATGGTAAGGGGGAGTAGAAATAGAAGAGAAGAACATGAAGAAGAAGGAGAAAGTGGTCCCCATATGAGTGACCCAATGTATGATGAGGAGGAAGGGTTTGAATAGGAAGGGGAGGATGAAAACATTGAATCACAAGAGGGGAAAGCTACATTGACACCCTTGTGGAACTATGTGACTAAACTTGAAGGGGGAAAAGGTGGTGGAAGCTACAAGTTTTTGTGCTCTCATGGTTGTCATGGAGGAAAACCATATAGTGGTTCATATACCCGTGTGAGGAGGCATCTTTGTGGGGTGATGGACAATGATGAAAGAAAGGGTGCTGTGGGGATAGAAATTTGCCCAAAGGTTCCAGCTGAACAAAGAAGAAAATGGATCCAAATAGAGGAGGTTGCACAACTCAATCTGAATCAAGTGCATCCTTTAGATTTGGTAGCTCATCTCCTCATGGTGTTTCTGCAAGTTCTGGAGGTAAAAAACAATAGTGGATTTCCTTAATGTTTTTGGGAGGGATGATGTGGATGGAAAGATAGTCTGATTTCTTTGTGCTTGTGGTGTACCATTCAATGTCCTTCGCTCTCCCTATTGGCATGAAATAAAGGGCATCAATGAAGCCCCAAAAGGATACAAGTCCCCCAACTACGAGAAAGCTAGAACAATGTTATTAGAAAGAGAAAAAGAAAAGGTTCAATTAGCTATGACACGTTTTACAAATGAGTGGGTGGATAGTGGGGTATCCATTGTATCAGATGGGTGGACAAATATCAAAAACCAACGTTTGATAAATGTTCTTGGTGTTTCTACTAGTGGTGCAGTGTTTATTGCATGTCATGATTCCTCCTCTGTCAGTGCAACTTCCCAAAACATTGCAGATCTCCTATTTCAATCAATTAGAGATGTTGGTCCTAGTAAAGTGGTTCGAGTGATCATAGGTAATGCAGCAAATTGTAAGGGAGTAGGAAAAATTATTGAGCGTACTTATCCACACATATTTTGGTCTGGTTGCTTGGTGCACACATTGAACCTTTTGATGCATGATATTGTGAAGCATAAATAATGTGGGTAGATTAATGAGCTTTACAAGAGAGGGAAGAAACTCATTAAATTTATCACAGGGCATACAAGGGTAAACTACTTCTATGGCACTTACTCCAAGTTGCAGTTGCTTAAACTTGCAAAAACTAGATTTGCAAGTTATTACCTCACCTTTAGGCGGCTAGTGAAGGTGAGACAAGCTTTAACTAATATGGTCACCGCTGAATCATGGGAGGAAATTAACACTGATAGAGATGGTGCTAATGCAACCAAGGACACTATTCTTGACATGTTATTTTGGTCACAGGTTAAATATGTTTTGCAATTCATCAAACCAATTTATTACATGATCAAGTTTGCAGATTCAGATCAGCCAATAATTGGGGAGATGTATGAGCAAATGGATAACATGTTGGGGTAGATTAAAGACATTGTTGAGCCTAGAGATCCCACCTTTTACAAATATATTCGTGCAAAGGTGGTAAAATGATGGGATATGCTAAATATTCCATTGCATGCATTAGCATATGTTTTGACACCAAAATACTATAGTCCATCATGGCTTTCAACAACAACCCTTGAGGGGGCGAGAAGGAGAAAACCACACCTAGATCCAGAGGTCCTACAAAAATATATGATTGCATTGGATAGATTAGTCCCTGATGAGGAGGAGGCACACTCGGTACGCAAACAGTTGAGTAGCTATACACTTTCCACTCGTCCATTTGGGAGCATGCATGTTATTAGAGATTGAGAGAGTTTTTCTTCTATTGAGTGGTGGAACATGCATGAAGTTGCTACTCCACTTCTATAGACTTTGGCATTGTGGGTGCTATCACAGGTGGTAAACACTTCTTCTGCAGAGAGGTGTTGGAGCTCTTATTCTTCCATCCACAGTGTTAAAAGGAACAGGTTGAGTTTAGACTAGACAAAGAGCTTGGTTTATGTTCATTACTAAAGAGTAATAGAGACCTTAAGGTTTGGGACAGGTATCCAGAGGAGGCTAGTTTGGAGGATTGAGTGTTGCGATTAGAGCAATTAGAGGATGCTCTTATCCATGATGATGATGACCGACTTGACATGCCACCCCCCACTGGTCCCTTGCTTCCTAGGTTCCATGGTTCAACACCAGCAACAGGGGCTTCGTCTTCATCAAGTGCAGTGCCAGTGCCACAACTTCCACAGCCACCATTTTCTTCATTTCCACCACGTGGAGGCACACTGTCACGTACTCTTCATGGTGGAAGGAGGAGAGATTATTAGATATTTTCACAATTTACTGTTTTTGTCATAGATTAGACTTGTAGGTTTGTTATGAATTTGAACTTTTTTGTCTTGGTGGTGGCCAAGTGGCCTATTTTGTAAACATTATTATTTGAATTTTGGACTTGAATAATGTTGACAGTTGCTCACTTGATAAATAATATGCCTTATGTTTTATAATATGGTTAAATGTTTTATGTTTTATAGTATGCTTAAATGTTTTATCATGCTTAAAAATTTGATGTATGTTTGTAATTGCTAGGATCTAGAATCTAGATTCTAGATGGTTGATGCTCGAATAATTAATTATTGATGTACAATGGAATCATGGATGTCATATCTAGCTTGATTTATGTAAAAATATGCATGTTTTCATGTCTTCTACAACTAATATGGTATTTGGGATGTTTGTTTTGAAACGTCCCCGCTTCCAAAAAAACGTCCCCACTTCATCCCCGCTTCGTGCAACATTGGTAGGGGCTGTTCTAGGTGTCAGAGAATTGTTCGAGTAAGCTAGAAATTCAGTCTCAGGTGGTTCCAAATTTATTCGCTGTATATTTTCCTTGTAAAGATATCATTTGCTGAAGAATTAATAAAACCCTCATTTGTTGCATTGGTTTTCCCACATTGGGTTTTTCCGGGGACTATTGTCTAAAAATAACTGTGTACATGTGATTGAGTCTTGTGCTTATGTTCTGTACTGTTTATTTCTCTGCATATGTAATTGTGAATGTTGCAGTAGTATTTATTTCGATATTTGCCGGAATATTTCTGAATTATAACTTATTGAAATAATAAGTAGGAGAAATAAATCTATCACTGCAACTGCTTGTAAATTTTCACATGGTATCAAAGCCAGAGATGAATATCAGGGAGGGGGCATCTATCAGTGAACAGTGATCTACTGTTGCAGCAACAATGCAGAAGGGAACACGTAGTTCTCCAGGAGGGGGAAGAAGCACAATATAACAGACGGATCACGATGTATCTGTATTGGCATCTAGACTAGAGGAAGATTTTGCTTGTGTATCGAGCACTGTGTCTTTAGATGTCTGGTATATTGACAGCGGAGCCTCTGCTCACATGACGAGAGTACGGGACTGTTTTCCGACTACCAAGAAGAGCAGATGAATTTCAAAATAACCATGGGCAGTAAAGCAAAGTGCACTCCCATTGGGAGAGGTACCGTAGTTTTTCAGACCGAGGTAGGGAACAGAATCCGGGCCACTAATATACTGCATGTGTCGGGTTTGGGGATGAATCTACTCTCAGTGTTACAGCTTCAAAATCGAGGATATGACGTCTACTTTATTGGCAATAGAGTCTACGTCAAGCACCCCAGTTGGAAGAAGAAGGCACCAATCGGGTAAGAAGCAACAAGCTGTACAAGCTGCAGCTTGATTCTCCAATGGCACTAGTTGGCAACACAGATGAAACGAACCTGAATGAGCTATGGCACAGAAGAATGGGGCACTTGCATCATGGGGCATTGAGAACTCTCCAGAAGACTGTCACAGGTGTTCCAGAACTGAGCACCAAACGTGATGATGTCTACAAGAAGTGCGTATTGGGAAAATATGCCAAGGAAACATATTACAGAAGTAACAGTAGGGCCAAGGGTTTGTTGGATATAATTCACTCAGATATCTGCTAGCCGATGTCCACTAGGCGGTGTCAAATATTTCGTCACCTTCCATGATGACCATTCTAGGAAAACCTGGATCTACTTCTTGAAGACCAATGATGAAGTCCTCAGTCGATTTAAAGAGTTCAAGGCTATGGTGGAAAATCTGACAGGGAAGCGGATCAAGGTATTGCGATCAGATAATGGAGGTGAATACATAGATTAAGAATTCATCGGATTCTATGCAAGGGAAGGCATCAAAAGAGAATGGACAACTCCATACAATTCGGAACAGAATGGAGTGGTAGAAAGGAAGAAGCAGACTATTGTTGAAGCAACCAGAGCTATGCTGTATGACCAAGACATGTCCAAATTTCTATGGGCTGAAGCCTGTAATACAACTGTCTACATTCAGAACATAACTCCTCACACTGCACTGGGAAAGATCATGCCAGAAAGTGTCTTCATTGGCAGCAAGCCCGAAGTGAGGCACTTTAGGATCTTCGGCAATACAACTTACTGTCATGTGCCCAGTGAGAAGAGGAAGAAGTTGGAGATGACTACTGAAAAGGGGTATTTGGTAGGATATAGCGAGAATGCAAAGGCTTATTGCATGGAGGGATGTGAAGTTCATGGAGGAGAAAGCCTTTAGAAGATCATGAGAGCTGCCTTCTGCTGCGTAGTCAGAGGAAGAGCCTCTGGTCCAGCCCTAACAACCAACAGCATAAAATTCAGTTACCTCTCCAAGGCATAGTGATCCAAAGGATGGGTCTCTTGAGGATTTGCAAGGAGAGCCAGTAAATCCACCCACCACTAGTGGAAGAACGAGCAGGGAACTTCGGCAGATTCTGAAGGATGGAGAGGATTTTGTCGGAATCCCTCGAAATGAGAAGAGACAACGTAAGCAGCCTGAAAGGCATCAAGCCTTAGTTGCTCAAGTCGGAGAACCTTCCAGTTTTCAGGAAGCAGCTCAGCACCAGGTATGGGTTGATGCAATGGTGGAAGAGTACAGTTCCATCATGACAAATGATGTATGGGAAGTAGTACCCATACCACAGGAGAGATCAGTTGTAGGATCCAGGTGGATCTACAAGATCAAGTATGTTGCAGACGACAGCATCAAGAATTTTAAAGCCAGGTTTGTGGCTAAGGGTATGCTCAGAAGGAAGGAATAGACTATGAAGAAACCTTTGCCCCCGTAGGCAGATACACATCTATCAGGTTTGTGATATCCCTTGTTGTGCAGATGGGATGGGAAATTTACCAGATGGACGTCAAGACGACATTCTTGAATGGTGTGATAGAAGAAGAGGTGTATATATAACAACCAGAGGGCTTTGAGACACATGATCAAAAAACTCATCTATGCAGATTGAAGAAAGCATTATATGGATTGAAGCAAGCTCCTAGAGCCTCGTCGGATTGACAGCTACTTGCAGAAGATGGGATTCGTCAAGAGTGATGCACATCCCAATCTATACTCTTTGAGAGTAGGGAGTGAGCCTTTAATATTGGTATTGTCTGTGGATGATTTGTTCTTGAAAGGATCATCAAGGCTCATCACAGATTGCAAGAAAACTTTGGGTGAAGAATTTGACATGAAGGATCTAGGATGGATGCACTATTTTCTGGGGTTGGAAGTTTGGCAGCAGAATGGGGAGATCTTCCTTGGCCAAGGAAGATACACTACAGAGATTCTGAAGAGATTTCAGATGGAGGATTGTAGGTCCATGACCACTCCAATGATTACCAACTGGAGGGAAATCGACATGTCCGAAGATGATGAAGATGATCCTACACTGTACAGACAACTCATAGGGTCATTGATGTATCTGGTAAATACAAGGACAAACATCTGTTATGCTGTTAATACCATACGTTAGTTCATGGTGGAACCGAAGAGGGCACATTGGGCAGTAGCCAAGCATATTCTCAGGCGCCTTTGAAGGACAATCAAGCTTGGATTGAAGTACACCCGTGACAATGATGTTAGTTTGAGTGGTTTCACTGATGCGAATTAGGCTGGAAGTTCAGTTGATCGGAAGAGTACCAGTGGGTACTGTTTCAATCTGGGATCAGGAATGACTTCCTGGTGCAATAGGAAACAGAAGTCTATGGCACTGAGTTCAACAGAGGTAGAGTATATGGCAACCAGCACAACTTCGTGCGAAGCCATATGGCTTAGGAAACTTAAAGTAAATCTACTCAAGGAGAAAATGGAAGCGGCCAACATTTTATGTGATAATCAGAGTTGCATAAAGCTCTCTGAGAATCTTGTGTTTCATGATAGGTCAAAACATATTGACATTCGGTGTCACTTCATTAGGGATTGTGTACAACATGGAGCTGTTCAGTTGCAGTATACTCCAACAGGAGAACAGGTGGCAGACATCCTCACAAAGGCTCTGGGAAAGACAAAGTTTGTCTAATTTATAGAGAAGTTGGGGATGATGAAGAATCCCTTCTAGTAGCAGGAATGGAGGATTTAGTATTCAGAGGGAGCTGTGGCACAAAGGCAACAAGTGACAATGGCAGTGTCAAAGGCAGCAGTACAGGGTGCAGCAGCGCAGCAGATGGGGGGAGCAGAATCCTGAGATCAACAACACATAGGGTGCTTCAGAATCAGAGCAACATGCAATAGGCATATTGTTGGAACACATTCCTCGCTAAGGAGTGTTGATTTTTGTAGCATCCGGAAGTGTTCCAAGTTTCAAACTTTGCAGGGAGGCTTGAACAACAACATTCCAAAGAACCCAGACATAGTTTGTGGAAATTCCACTCGGTTCAAGACTTATTAAAATAATTAATTATTTTAATGAAGACCCTAAGTCTAAACTTAGGGAAATGAAATAATTAAAGGGTATTAATAAGTCAGAGTGTGAATCTTCTAGAAAACATGGATCAAGTCAAGTTTTAATCTTAGCCATTGATTAATCTTCTAATCTAGGCCATTGGTTCTCCAACTGGAAGATTATAATAGAAGGCTTGAGGGTCACTTGGAAATCAAGCAGGGCATACACTCAGTTTCCAAAGGAGAACCATTCTAATGTAGAATTCGATCTTAGTGGGAGAGTTGTAGGGTGAGAATATGAAGAAGTAGAAGGAGGACGTCAGGGGCGATCGAGATCAAGGTCGGAGGGCAACAATGGGTCACTGGAGGCAGCTTGAGGTTGCAACACAAAGACCCCACGCAGTCTCCACGCAGACTCATGCAGTCCAACGCTAGAATTGTGCATAGAATCACGCAGAGTGATGCAGGGGCATGCAGGGGTTGTTCTGGGTGTCAGAGAATTGTCCGAGTAAGTCAAAAATTCAGTCTCAGGTGGTTCCGAATTTACCTACTGTATATTTTCCCTGTAAAGATATCATTTGCTGAAGAATTAATAAAACCCTCATCTGCTGCACCAGTTTTCCCACATTGGGTTTTTCCGAGGACAATTATTCAAAAATAACTGTGTACATGTGATTGATTCTTGTGCTTATGTTCTCTACTGTTTATTTCTCTACATATATAATTGTGAATGTTGCAGTAGTATTTATTTCGATATTTGCCGAAATATTTTTGAATAATAACTTATTGAAATAATAAGTAGGAGAAATAAATCTATCACTGCGACTGCTTGTAAATTTTCACAGAAAGAAGAGGAGGATGATGCAGCCCTTGCATCGAAGGAACGAAAACAACAAGGGAAGAAGAAGAGGGACTATCCAAGGTCCGGTGCTTTAACTATGGCGAACCTGGACACTTCGCCAGAAGGACAAAGGATCTTCTGATTCCAAGGCTACAGTAGCAAAGGATGATGGCTCTGATGATGATGCAGCCATGCGTACTCATGTGCCTCAGGAGAAGAAGTGGGGTGACATGGATTTGTAGAGCATCTACAGATAGGAGTGGCGGGATCCTTGAGTCAACACTACTCTTGGATTACATACAAGCTATGGGAGCCTTAAGACGGTAGCGGGATGAGCCGGGCGATGGTTGCAGAAGGTCATATTGAAGCAAAGGGGAGAGCTGAAGAGGGAGAAGCGTAATGCAGAGGCAACAACAACACAGAGGCTGATGGGACTTCAATAGCACAGAGCGACTGTGCTTACACAGTGCAGAGTTGCAGCAAGCAGTGGCTTCAGGAGGAAAGCATAAGTTAGCAGCCAAGGTGCTTCAGTGATGGGATGCAACCTGACTTATCTGTCAGCGATTGGGCATGAGTCCTTCAATGGCTTACTTCTCGGCAACTGAGTTGTAGTGCAAAAATTAGCAGTGGTAGTGCTATGGGCAACATGATGTAGCAAGTTGAGAGGGAGCTGTAGTACATATGTGGCAGTGTCAGTGGCAGTGCCATGGGTAGCAGTACAGAGAGAAACAGTGCAATGGATGGAGGGCAACACGCTAAGCATCATCAACACAGAAGCGAATTCCAAGATCTTGCGATACATGGTGTGGATGTATTGCTAGAGCACACTCCGTGCTAAGAGGGAGTTTTGAGATTTTGTGTAGTTGGGGTAGCATCGGGTGTGCTCTAGCCCTGAAATTTTGTGTACGGGCTAAGACACACTTGAACTCCAAAACCCAGAAAACGTTTGGATAAATTTCAGGTGGTGTTCAAGTTATTCAAATAATTAATTATTTTAATGTATTTCCTAAGTCTAAACTTCGGAAAATTAAATAATTAAAGTGAATCAATTAACACATGCTGAAATGTTCTAAATGACGCGAATCAAGCAGTCTTTTAATCTCAACCGTTGATAAGTGTTTTAATCTCGGTCGTTGATGAGATCAATGGAAAAGTATAAGAGAAAGGCTTGAGGGTCAGTTGGAAACAAACACACAGAGGGTCAGTTGGAAACAAACACACAGAGGCGGAGCTGAGAGACTGATCTGGAATTCTAGGGCAAGGTTTGCTAAGAATTTCCAAAGGGTTTTTTTGCAGCAAGGGGTAGTATTATGATCTCGGAGCCAAGAGTTAGCAAGAGGCAGAGGAGTAGATTTCAAGGACAACGCAGAGGAGCAAGGGCAGCAGTGGCAACTATGCAACAACTGCGCAGCGCAAAGGCTTCAGCCGCTACGCAGTTTCTACACAGGCCCAGGAAGGGGCAGTGCTGCATCTTCAGAGAGCTTCAGAGTTACGCAGAGGCCTCTAGAGGAAGCGTAACGATTGTGTCACCCACTCTGGGGTTACACAGTCCCTCTCTGAGCAGCGCAAAGGCACGCGGAGCCTAGCAGGGTTGACGTTGGGGTTTCAGGGGCAACGCTGGGGTTTCTAGGGCCAGATCTGGGCCGAGTCTTGTAAATCCCATTTGAGGGTGTGGATCAGTCAGAATTTTGGTCTCAGAACAGCAAGTTAGCTACAGATTTATGATTTTCTCTGTCGGTTGTAGCAAATTTGGTGCCCAGATTTGCTTTACTCAGAATCTACTTAATAATAATAAACCCTCATATCTACTTCAACAATTTTCCCCCTTTGGGTTTTTCTGGGGACTTATGTCCAAAAATCAGTTTGTCACTTTGTTTGAGTGAGCGTAGTATTCAGTAAATGATCTGCATGTGAAGGCTTTTAGTTGTGTTTACTTGGGTATTTTCTAAATATTATTTCTAAAGATAACTTGTATAATTTAATCAAGTAGGAGAAGTAAACCATGACACTACCGTAGAATTTTCACAAGCTAATGTGCCAAAACACACTATCACATAATAAGGGTATGCCAAGCCTCTTTTAGGTATCTTTGATGTTCCATGGAGGTCTTAATGCATGTACTAATGTAAGAATTGAAGACCTGGGGTTTGAGGATGCAAACCAATGGACATCTAGACTTGGAGGTTAGCACTAGAATTATCTTCCCATGAACTCGTTCGATGCAACATATCTAATGTTTGTAAACTTTAAGAAAGACAATAGTGCTAATGTGTATAAGCTTATTAATTATGTGTCGAGGAGGACTTGCCGGTGTTGATGCTAACATGTAGAGGATCCTTGGTGCAGTGACAATTTTTGGCTGGGAGTGATACCTAGCTAGGAAGAGTTGGTGGCTAAAGTTTTCTTATGGTTTCCCTAGATAGAATTCAGAGAGCTTGTCTTGTAGCAGCTTCATGATAAAGTTGTGGCCCATGGGATGTATTGGTACTTTATCTTATGTGTGTGTGTGTGTGTGTAAATTTTCCTGTTGTCCAGATATTGTGGATTAGTGGATTTGATTTCAGCCCTTCTTGTTTATTGAGTAGATTTCAGCCCTTCTTGTTCATGCTACTTTGACATAACATACAAGTGTGTCTGTTAGATGATTTAAAGTGTATCCAAAAGAGAAAACAACAAATTTCAAGGAAATGACCACATAACACTACTCTCTTTTTCATGGTGAATGGACAACATGATGGTGAATTGATCTCAACTAGTTAGCCTATCCATATCACTCAAGACAGAAACAACTAGCTTGTGTTTCGGAGTCGGTTCTCATAATGTAATTTATCATTGATGTATGTATTATATTTATTATATTTTTGTCAAAGCATGTTCTTCATGCTGAGAGTAAAAAAGAGTTAAAAATAATTTGTTATGAGTCAAAAGAAAAATGATTTGAGTCATGTCCCATTTGGACATTTGCAAGAAAGAAAATTTTCATTTTTTTATAATATCCCAAATTGGGAATAGACAGTAATACAAAGCAACACAAACAAAAACTACAACAATAGAAGCATACAATGAAAAATTAAAACATTGCAAATAAACTAGAAATGCTAAGCCATTTTATTATATTTTTGAAATGAGGGACAAGTACAAGTAGTGCTCAGAATGATAGCACCTTGGCTTGCTCTAGAGAGGCTGAAATGGTCTCTCTCTCCCTGCTTAGAAAGTCTGCTCCACCTCTGCTTTGCGTGGCTCCTCCTTTGCGCTGTTCTGTTGGAAATGTTGTTGCCGGCTGGAAAGGGACTGCGAGAAAGGGCTGATCTGTTACTCAGAAAAATATGAAACTCGGACACCAGTCTCTCCTCCAAAAACCCATAATAACCTGCGAAGGAATTTCGGAAAGGTTGACCCTGGAAAATCACCCCCTTGGTATGACTACGCACTTCTGCTGGGTACGCTTGCCTTTGAGATGAAGTTCTGGAAAGAAAGGCCTCCAACTACCGAAGGAACTCAACTATGGAAGGGTTGATCCGCTCACAAGCCTCCAGACTGAAATCTCACAAGCTTCCTCCTCTCCCGGAGTTTCTCTCCTCCTTGACTACGTAATCCTCTGAGTGACTGCGTTGCCCTGGGGATGATTGCGTAATCCTAGTGGCTGGCTCAATGATGTTGCTCTAAAATCTGAAGGTAGGGCTTCTCTCCTGAGCGAGCACTCGAAGTTCCCGAGGACGAGGTTGGGATCTCCGCTCGAAGACACTCATGTGCTAAACAGGACTGCAGACTCAGCTAAACAACTTAAGCGTGCTCTAGTCTTGATAGACAAAAAATTTGAAGATGTATGAATGAATGAAAATGGCTGCCTTTATCCCCTTTCTATGCTAATGAGCCTCCAACGTTCCCTTGGGCCCACTAGTGTTGTGCTATCCCTCTGTCACGCTGTCGCCACGCTGCCTCTGCACCGTCCAAGATGTCACCTCTCCTGCGTTGTCACTTGCCCTCATGGACCCTGCCTTGCCTTTTAATTATTCTGCCTAAGTGACCTTAGGAAAGTGTTTTTATTCTAATGTTGAGTTATGGGTCTCTTCACCCCTTATTTCCTGCTGAACTTTATAAAGGCAAAATTTAACAAAAATGAACCTTCTAATTAGCTGTCTGCTAATTGGGAATATTACAGCCCTCCTCGCCAAAATGTTGCTTGTCCTCAAGCAACTGCAAGGATGGATGCTGCAAGATCTTTCCCCCCTCCCAAGTGGCATTCTCATTTGGAAGGTTCCTCCACCTGATCAGATACTCCTTGACTGTCCTACTCCTCAGCTGTCTCTCTCGAGTGTCTAGAATGGCCTCTGGTTGCAACACCAAATGCCCCTCATCATCTGTAGGTGGAAGCTCCATAGTTGCAACCATCTGCTGCCCAAGAGCTTCTTCAAGCATGAGACGTGGAAAATGTTATGGATTCGGCTTCCGGTTGGTAGCTCTAGCTCATACGCTACCTCCCCAACTCGTCTAATCACCCTGTATGGTCCATAGAAGAGGGGTTTGAGCTTCTGCGATCATTTCTGCTTCAGCGTGGACTGTTTGTATGGTTGAAGACGGAGGTAAACTAGATCATCTGCCTCAAACTGTCTCTCTATGTGGCCTCTGTCTGCATATAATTTTTGCTGGTTCTGTGTTGTGGCCAGGTTGTCCTTGAGAGCCCAGAGTATGTCTTGGCTCTCTTGGATCCAATCTTTGGCCCTTGGGGCCTTGCTAGCTCCAAACATGACATCAACAAAACTTAGAGCATTATATCCATACAAAGCATAAAATGGAGACATACCAATCGACATGTGGAATGTCGTGTTGTAGCAGTACTCTCCCAGGTGAAGCCAACTCCGCTAAGCCTTCTGTTGTCCATGACATAGTTTCTCAAGTAGCCCTCCAGCCACTTGTTCACTATCTCTGTCTCTCCATACGTCTGTGGGTGATAACTGGTACTAGGTGTCAACTTGGTACCCACCAAACAGAATAACTCCTACCAAAAGCCGCCTAGGAATCAGACGTCCAGATCACTGACTATGGTCTCTAGAAGACCATGGAGCCTGAAAATATCACGAAATAACAACTCGGCTACCTGTGAACCAGTATACCGTGTGGAGATGGCGAAGAAATGTGTATAATTTGTCACTTGATCAACAATTACAAAGATGCAATCCTTGCCCTGCACCATGGGCAATCCTATAATAAAATCCATGGAGATGCTCTCCCATTTCCCCTCCAGAATGGGAAGCGACTGTAGCAAACCTGCAGGGTGGCTCAACTTCCCTTTGTTCCTTTGACAAACTTCGCACTCCCTGACATGTTGGAGTACGTTGTCCTTGAGGCCCCTCCATGAGAACCTCTCCTTGATGGCCCTGTAAATTTTGGTGAACCCCTGATGGCCTGAAAACAATGAGTCGTGGGTTGCATGTAAGATTTTCTGCCTGAGCTAGGAGTTACTTGTCAAGAAAATCCTATCCCAGTAATAGATGACCTCATCCATCACCCGATACCTGTCATCTGTCACCTACCCATCCAATACCTCACAAGCAAAACGGTCCTTGGAATACTCCACTAACAGTTGAGCCCTCCTGTCTACATCAAGGTTCATCAAGGACAGCGCTACCGGTTTCTGTGACAAGGTATCCGCCACTACATTGTTTTTCCCTTTGACATACTTGATGTCAAAATCATAGGCTTGGATCTTGCTGACCCATTTCTGTTGTCTCTCCTGCATCCGTTTCTGCTCAAGGAAGAACTAGAGACTATTGTGGTCAGTCATCACCCGAAATCTATTACCCACCAAGTACTGCTTGTCGTATATCAGGTACAATCTCTCATGTGGTAGTAGCTTCCGACTCTCGGAAGCTATAGGATGGCCCCCTTACATCAAAAATGCATCTACTCCCTCTCTTGAAGCATGACAGTCCAACACAAAGGGTTGTGTGAAATCCGGCAATGCCAACACCGGTCAACTGCTCATCACCTCCTTGACCCTGTCAAAGGCCCTCTGCGTAGCATCTGTCCAACTAAAAGCCCCTTTCTTGGTGAGATCCGTGAGGGGTGCTGAAAGTTGTTAAAACCCCTTAACAAAATTCCGATAGTAGGTGCAAATGCCTACAAATCCCCATAGTTTTGTCACATTCTTCTGTTCCGGCCGATCCCGGATGGCTCAGATCTTCTCCTCGTGGACTCTTACCTCGTCCACTCTGATGATATGCCCCAAGTAGAGCATCTCTGTAAGCCCAAACTCGCACTTGGATAGCTTAGCATAGAAATGTTGCTCCTCCAAGATATGCAGTACAACCTCAATGTGCTGCAAGTGTTCCTCCCATGTGCGGCTATAGATGAGAATGCCATCGAAAAATACCAGCACAAACTTCCTCAACTGACCACAGAAGATGCAGTTCATAGTACATACAAGACTGGAAAGTGGTAGAGCATTGGTTAGCTCAAAGGGCATCACCAAAAACTCAAAGTGTTCGTTGTGGCATCTAAACGTAGTCTTGGGGACATTCTGGTCCCTCTCCTTGATCTGATGGTACCTTGATCTCAGATCGATCTTGGAGAAGAACTTCGCTCGCCTCAACTCATCTATCAGCTCATCCATCTGGGGGATGGGGTAGCGGTTCTTCATGGTTTTCTTGCTAAGTGCTCTGTAGTGGATGCACATCCGTAATGTGTCGTCCTTCTTCTTCACCAAGACTATGGAAAAAGCAAAGGGACTAGTGTTGGGCCCGATGTGTCCCAATGCCAAGAGCTCATGGCGGAGTGTAAAAACTCTGGTAAACTTGAATAAGTATATATTATTATTGATAAAAGATGAGATGATTACAAGTGGGGATCACCAAGGCTTTAGATACAACCTTATGGTGTCCCTTGGCGAAGAGGCATGATCGTTGATCATGCCCTTCCACATTAATAAACCTAAGACAACTATATTTAACTAATAATTAATAAATTATACATAACATTGCCCCTCTCTTAAAGATGCTTTGTCCTCAAAGCATACGTAACGATCGGTGTTGCTGACGAAACGCTTTAGATTCCCAAGAGGCTTCCTCTACGGGCAAATCCTTCCATTTGATTAAATATTCCGTAATAACATGAGAGCGTAGCTTCTTTTTTTTTTGGTAGACTCTCAAAATAAGCAGCTGTGGAACGCATTTTCTAATCAATATCCCCTTCTCGTCCCACCATTAGCATATCATCGAAAAGAAAAAATCGAGCTACCCAAGTTTTACGGTAATGAAAAAAATAGCATTGCATGGCTTAATAAAGCTGAAGAATATTTTGAGATTTATGACATTAATAATTATGACGAAAAAATTAAGCACGCTTCCATGAAAATGGAAGGAGAAGCATATAATTGGTATATGTGGTGGAAAAAGACGATGCATGCTATCAGTTGGACGAAATTTAAGGATGCATTCTTTAAAAGATTTCAAGGTATAAAAGAGGAAAAGTTTTTTTCAACATTCATCAAATTACACCAAAAAGGAGATGTGGATGAGTACACTCGAGAATGGGAGACCTTTGCGACATGAGTGCTGGGATTGTCAGAATCTCGTCTAATCCAGTCTTTCATCTCAGGACTTAACATCCATATACAAGAAGAGCTCGAACTTCACGACATTACATCAGTAGAATTAGCAAGGCAAAAAGCAAAAGTTGTTGAAAAGAAATTTGAAAGGTTATCTTGGTTAAAACTAGAAAGAGTATATTCGAGACGAAGGTTTCCTCAATCCACAAAAGAAGATAACATGAAATATGTTCCACCACGCCTTCGTGAAGGAGACAAATCTAACATGGAAATACAAAGGATGAGAGAGGGCAAGCGCAAACGTTGTGGCGAAAAATGGGACCCTAAGCACAGATGTGCTAATGGAAAAGAAAAAAATATGTATAATTGTGAAGCAACGAATGACTCTAACAATGATGATTCAGATGTAGAAGGAATAGAAGATACCCCAGAGTTCTCTCCAAAAGTAGATGATGAAAGCATTCCGCAAGTGTCATTATCAGCCATGACAGGTATATCACAACCCCAGACACTAAAATTAAGAGGACATATTAAGAAAAACAACGTAATGGTTCTCATTGATACTGGCAGTACCCACAATTTTCTAGATTCAACCATGGCCAAAAGACTCAACATCTTTAATTTTCCCATGCCTAATATGAAGGTAATGGTGGTCGATGGTAAGAAAATTGAGCAAGTAGGGAAATGCCATAAAGTCAAATTACAGATTAAAGACTTTAGTTTAGAATCTCCATTCTATGTCATACCACTAGGAGGAGTAGATGTGGTCTTAGGAATTCAATGGCTACAAACCTTAGGTACTTATTCTACCAACCATCAGAAGCAGTTTATAAGCTTTAAGTGGGAAGGGCAGAAGCACAAGTTATATGGATTCCAAGCCCCAGAAAATCAAATCGTATCATCATCCCAAATGATGAAGATGATTCGAAAAGGAGAGCCAGCCTATATAGTACAATGTCATAAGTTAGAAACATTATCTACAAAAAGGAACCACGAAGAGTCACCAGAAGTACAAGGACTAGTTCAGAAACACGAAAAAGTATTCCAAGACCTACCAATGAAAATGCCTCCTAATAGGGAAATCGAACATACAATAGAAGTCAAGGCAGGATCAGACCGTGTTAACATCAAGCCTTATCGCTACCCGCATCACCACAAAACTGAAATTGAGAAGATAATCCAAGACCTTTTAAAATGTGGGGTCATCTTAAAAAGCAAGAGTCTGTATGCCGCCCCAGTTATATTGGTAAGAAAAAAAGATGGATCGTTCCGACTATGCATGGACTTCAGAGGATTAAATAAGATAACAATTAAAAATAATTTTCCAATTCCCTTTATCGATGAAATGCTAGATGAGTTGCATGGCGCAAAATACTTCTCTAAATTAGATTTAAGGTCAGGTTATTACCAGATCAGAATTAGATTGGAAGATATACCAAAAACTGCATTTAAATCACATGAAGGTCATTACGAGTTTAAAGTAATGCCCTTTGGGTTGACAAATGCACTAGCTTCGATACCAATGGAGTGTAAAAACTCTGGTAAACTTGAATAAGTATATATTATTATTGATAAAAGATGAGATGATTACAAGTGGGGATCACCAAGGCTTTAAATACAGCCTTATGGTGTCCCTTGGCGAAGAGGCATGATCGTTGATCATGCCCTTCCACATTAATAAACCTAAGGCAACTATATTTAACTAATAATTAATAAATTATACATAACACATGGATGGCTTTCTCAATCTCATCCCTGTAGGCTTTGGGGTGCCTATAGGGGGTGGTGATCACTGCCTGGATCCCATGCTCTAGCTTAATAGTATGCTCGAACCCCCAGTCCAGTGGTTGCCCTAGTGGTATGTCCCCAAAAACCGAGTAACGGTCCAATATAGACTGCACATCGGGATGTATTGCTGCCCTATGACTCCTATCTCTGAAATACGCAGCTCCACTGCCCACTCTATGTCTCCCTTTCGGAAATCTACCTCCATCCGGTGTGCATCGATTGTCTGGGGAGGGTATGTGTGCATGCCTCAGATCATCACATGCTTCCCACTCTTCTTATCCGTCCACTCCATCTCCAACGTCTCCCAATATGCAGTGACCTTCCCAAGCGTAATAAGCCACTGTACACCCAATACCACATTGGTATTTGGAATGTCGACCACAAAAAAGTGATTCGTCACTGTGTATGTCCCCATGGTCACTATTAATGCCGGAACTATGAAAATTTTTGAATTTACTAAACAAAAACCCTACTGTTAAATCTTGATTTACTTATCCTACTTACATAAGTTATTTATCTGAGAAATTTAGCATTAACATCGAATTAGATACAGTTAACAACCTACACATACAGATCAAGTACTGAATAACATGCTCATAGACAAAGTGACACAAGGATTTTTTGGACAAATGTCCCGGAAAAACCTAATGCGGGAAATCAGTGCTGCTAGGTTCTGGAGGGTTTTTATTATTATGTAGATTCTAAGTACAAAAAATCTGGGCACCAAACTAGTTAACTCGACAGAGAAATATAAACGGCAGCAATACTTCTATCCCGGAGACCGAAAACTGTGATTGATTCACACCTTCACGTGATTTACAGAACTCAGCCACTTTCCAGCCTTTGGAAACCCCAACGCTGCTCTGAAGCCCTTTGCGTCAGCCTTTGCGCTACTCTGGAAGGGCTTGCGTCACCCTAGAAGGGGTTACGCTGCCCCTACGCTGCCCTAGCTAGGCCTGCATCAACCCTCCTAGCCTTTTGCTGCCTCTACGCTACCCCTGCTGGGCTCTTGGCTAGATTGCGTAGCCACTGCCTGTGCGCTGCTTTGGTATGCTCCTTTGCTCTCATTGTACTCTTGGCCTGGGACTAGACCACCCCCCTTGCCAATACTGCCCCTCGTTGCAGCTGAAACACTCTTGAAATTCTTAGCAAACCATGCCCTGGAATCTCAACTTAGCTTCAGTGCTCTGCAGTGTGTGTGTTCTCCAACTGACCCCAGGCTTTTCTCTTATAATTTTCTCGTTGGAAAACCAACGATCATGATCTAATCTCTAATCAACGGCTAAGATTAGAATCTGGTTCATCCACGTCACTTAAGTCATTCTCATCACATGTTTAATTTAATTAACTTTAATCTTTTAATTTTCCTAAGTTAGACTTAGGGTCCTTAATTAAAAAGATTAATTAATTAAATATCTCTTAAACTTGATGGAATTTCTTCAAACGCTTTCTGGGTCTTGGAGATCTTATATACTCTAGTCTTTCCACAAAGTTTGGGAGCTAGAGCACCTCTGATGCTACCCCAAACCCCAAAATCTCAAAACTCCCTCTTAGCGAGGAATGTGCTCTAGGAAAATACTTCACCCCGAAGTTCTGCTCTAATCTCTGGTGTTAGTCTCTGCGCTGATGTTAGGTCTGCTTGTTGATTTTTGTAGCATCGGGAAGTGTTCCAGGTCTCAAGTTTTGGGGAAAGGCTTGGACAACAGTATTCCAGAGAATCGAAAAATCGTTTGTGGAAATTCCACTTGGATTTTGTTTTATTAAAATAATTAATTATTTTGATGTGATCCCTAATACTAAACTTAGGGAAATTAAATAATTAAAGGGTATTAATAAAGCATAGTATGAATCCTCTACAAAACGAAGATCAAGTCATTTTTTAATCTGAGCCATTGATTAAAGATATAATTTGGGTCATTGATTCATCAGCGAGAATACTATCAGAGTAGGCTTGAGGGTCATTTGGAAATCAAGCCGAGCACATTCTTAGTACCCGAAGGAAATCGATTCTGAAGTAAGAGAATTCGATTTCAGTGGGTGAGTTTGTAGAGGCAGGGTTGCAGAAGTAGAAGGAGGGAGAGAGTAGCAAAGTCAGAGAGGAAGAAGGCAGAGGACGAGGAGGAGGCAATGTTGAGCAACAACACTTGCCCTCCACGCAGAAATTATGCAGTCTAGGAAGGGACTGCGTAGAGGGGCTACGCAAACTGACGTAGAGGGTGCAGGAGGTCATCCCGTGTGTCGGGAATTCTTCCGGGGTGCCCGAAAAATTCACATCAGGTGTATGCTACTTGATTTTGATCGTCAAGATTTTTGTAAACATTCTTTTCACTACTGAAAATAAATACAAACCCTCATCTGCTGCACCGATTTTCCCACATTGGGTTTTTTCGGGGATAATTGTCCAAAAATAACTGTGTTCATATGGTTGTTTCTATCGTGCGATATGTGTTATTTCTGTTCTTCTACTTTTATTAGAGTGAAGTACTGTAGCTGTGTTTATTTCAAAATTTACTGAAGCATTTGTAAATGACTTATCTAATAAGTAGGAGAAATAAATCAATCACTACAAGAATAATTTTTAGATTGAAAATTTCACACTGCTACCCTACATCGCTGCGCTGTTACTGCTCTTTGCACTATTGCCCATGACACTGCCACCGTCACTGCTACATCCATACTGCAACTCCCTCTCAAATTGCTGCATTGTGCTGCCAACTACTGCACTGCAATTCAGTTGGTGAGAGTAAGCAACTAAAGGACCATCACCCAATCTTTGATAGACAAGTTTGTTGGGCTGCATCTCTTCACTCAAGCTCCATAGGCTGCTGCGTTGTGCTGTTCTCTGGAGGCTACTGCGTTTCTGCAGCTCTACAGTGCGTAAGCAGACCTCCTCTGCGCTGCCTTTGTGTTGCTGCCCTCTGTGCTGCTGCTGCATCTGCACTGCGTTGTCCTCCTGAAGCTTCTGCACTGCTACAACACTGCAGTACGTAAGCAAGCATTCTCTGCACTTCTGCCCTCTACGCTACTGCTGCATGTGCACTGTGCTGCTCCCTCATCAGTGTGCCAGCCTCTGGCTCTTCTTAATACGTGATCATCTGCCCCAGAACTCCACTTGTCTCGCTATTGTCTTAAGGCTCCCGTAGCTTGTATCTGATCCAAGAGTTGGGCTACTCAAGGATCCTGCCACCGCTCTGTAGCTGCTCTACAGATCAATATCGCCGCACTTCCATGGTTCATGACCGCTCATGGCTATGTCATCATCGGAGCCATCGTCTACTACAACAACCTTTTAGAACTAGTAGCTTCCTTGTCCTTCTTCCTTTGAGGACAATTGCTGGCGAAGTGTCCAAGTTCGGCGCATTGGAAACATTTAATCTTTGACAGATCACACTTCTTTTTCCCTTACTGCTTCTTTGATGCCAGGGGTGCATCTTCCTCTTCCTCCTTTCTCTCCTTGCTCGAATCGGTGTTGTACCACCTCTTGGTCATTCGACGGATCTCCTCTTGTCGAAGGATAGCCCACATATTGTCCCAGTTAGGAAGGTCCACTCTGGCCAAAAGACTTTGGAAAAATGTTTCCCAGTCCTCTGTGACTGCATTGGGAGCAATCCTCACCATAACATCATCATCCACCTTGACCCCCATGCCAGTAAGTTGATCCCGGATCGACTGCAATCTGAATAGGAAGGGATCGATTTCCTCTCCCTTGGACATCATAAATAACCTCAATTGGTTCTCCAGAAGCACCTTCCTCTGGACGGACTTCCCTTGATACAATGTGGTTAAGGCTTCCCACATCTCATGAGCCGTTGTCTTCTCGGCTATGTGTGGTACCACATGATCTTTAACCTCGTCCATGTTGAAGCGCTTGGCATGTGTCGCTGCTTCATTATGCTCTCCCAGGAGTTTCGCATCGGTCGGTGTAGCCAAGACTTTGTCTGCATGCTCCCTCAAGCCATATGCCTCCAGGACTACCAGGATTCTGGCCTTCCAGATAGCAAAGTTGGATAGGTTGTCCAACCTATCTTGATCACGCAGTCCGTGTGGTGCCATCTGATCATAAATTTGTCGGAATAGATCCTCCTCTCTCTACTAGAGACTCGGATCTAGGGTCCTTGGCGAGAAAGGCTCCCTCTGCTCCCTCTGACAACTTATTTCCTCCTTGGAAATCTGCCAAAAACAACGAATCAACTCTCTCGATCAAGCTACAATCGATCTTCAGATTTCTTTGGCAATGAAATCTACTGAGAAGTTGTTCTCCTCACGCTCTGTTTGCTTAGCTTAGGCTTAGTTCTGCATTGGCATAATCTTCACCCCAACAACAACTGCTGAAGATCTGGAACTCAGCTTCCGATTCACGACACTCTGCACAACAATCAAATTCTGGATTGTGTCACCCTGGCTGGCCTCTGCGTGAGCAAACTGGCTCAGCATAGCCTCTACGTAGCGCAGGCTGCGTCTGCATCCCTCTCGAAGACTCTGCGTTGTCTCTGCGTCGCCTAGTTGGGATTGCGTCAGCCCTTGCGTGGCTCTTGCTGCCTCTGCGTCCTTCTGCTGCTGCGTTGCCCTCTCTGGTTTATCTGCTGCTACTACTGCTTTTTGCAACACAAATTTTTTCAACTCTCTTGCTGGAGATCCAGCTTGATCTGCAATCGTTTTGATACCATGTGAACATTTTTGAATTTATTAAACATAAACCCTACAGTTAAATCTTGATTTACTTCTCCTACTTACATAAGTTATTAATCTGAGAAATTCAGCATTAACATCGAAGTAAATACAGTTAACAGCCTACACATACAGATCAAGTGTTGAATAACATGCTCATAGACAAAGTGACAAGGATTTTTTTGACAAATGTCCCAGGAAAAACCCAATGCGAGAAAATCGGTGCTACTAGCTTATGGAGGGTTTTTATTATTATGCAGATTCTAAGTACAACAAATCTGGGCACCAAACTGGTTAACTCAACAGAGAAACATAAACGACAGCCAAACTGTGACTGATTCACACCCTCAGACAGAAAACTATGACTGATTTACACCCTCAAACGGGATTTACCGAAATTAGCCCCTTTTCGGCCTCTGGAAACCCCAGCGCTGCTTTGAAGCCCTTTGCGCCAGTCTTCTTGACCTGCGCCAGTCTTCTTGACCTGCGTCAGCCTCTGCGCTGCTCAGGAAGGGCCTGTGTCACCCTAGAAGGGATTACGCTGCCCCCGCGCCACCCTAGTTGCGCTTGCGTCAACCCTCCTAGCCTCCTGCTGCCTCTGCGCTGCACCTGCTGGGCTCTTGGCTGGATTGTGTAGTTGTTGCCTCTTCGTTGCTCTGGTATGGTCCTTCTCTGCCCTCGTTGTACTCTTGGGCTAGGACTAGTCCATCCCCCTCGCCAATACTGCCCCTTGCTATAGCTGAAACACTTCTGAAAGTCTTAGCAAACCACGCCCTAGAATCTCAGCTTAGTTTCAGTGTTATGCCAGTGTGTGTGTTCTCCAACTGACCCCAAGCCCTTCTCTTATACTTTTCTCGTTGGAAAACCAACGACCGTGATCTAATCTCTAATGAAGGCATCAAAAGAGACTGAACATCTCCATAGAATTCAGAGCAGAATGGTGTGGCAGAAAGGAAAAATAGGACTATTGTTGAGGCAACAAGCGCTATGCTGTATGACCAAGACATACCCAAATTCCTATGGGCTGAAGCATGTAATAGAATTGTCTACATCCAAAAAGTGTTTAACTGGCAGTAAGTTGAAGTGGATAACTTTAGGATCTTTGACAGTACAACTTACTGTCATGTACCCAGTGAGGAGGAAGAAGTTGGAGATCACTGCAGAAAAACGGTATCTGGTAGGATACAGCGAGAATACAAAGGCATATCGCATCTACATTCCTAAGAGTAGGAAAGTTGTGGTGCGAAGGGATGTGGAGTTCATGGAGGAGAAGGCCTTTAGAAGATCCCGTAAGTCGCCTTCTGCCACGTAGTCTGAGGAAGAGCCTCTGGTACAACCCCAACAACCAGCAGCAGAGAATTTAGTTGCCTCTCCAAGGCATAGGGATCCAAGGGACGTGTTTGTCGAGGACTTGCAAGAGGGAGAGCCGGTAAATCCATCCACTACTAGTGGGAGAACGAACAGGGAACTTCGACAGATTTTGAAGGATGTAGAAGACTTTGTCGGAATTCTGCGAAATGAGAAGAGACAATGTAAGCAGCCTGAGAGGTAGCAAGCCTTGGTTGCTCAAGTTGGAGAACCTTCCAATTTTCATGAAGCAGCTCAGCACCAAGTGTGGGTCGATGCAATGGTGGAAGAGTACAGTTCCATCATGACGAATGATGTTTGGGAAGTGGTCCCCCGACCTCAGGAGAGATTAGTTGTAGGATCCAGGTGGATCTACAAGATCAAGTAGCTGCAGATGGCAGCATTGAGAAATTTAAAGCTAGGTTTGTGGCTAAGGGGTATGCTCAGAAGGAAGGAATTGACTATGAAGAAACCTTCGCCCCAGTAGCCAGGTACACCTCTATCAGATCCGTGATATCCCTTGCTGCGCAAATGGGATGGGAAATTCACTAGATGGACGTCAAAAAGGCATTCTTGAACGGGGTGATAGAGGAAGAGGTGTATATAAAACAACCAAAGGGCTTTGAGACACATGATTAGAAAACTCATGTGTGCAGATTGAAGAAAACATTATATGGGTTGAAGCAAGCTCCTATAGCCTAGTATGGTCGAATTGACAACTACCTGCAGAAGATGGGATTTGTCAAGAGTGACGCATATCCCAACCTCTACTATCTAAGAGTAGGGAGTGAGCCATTGATACTGGTTTTGTATGTAGATGATCTATTCTTGACAGGATCATCAAGGCTCAACATAGACTTCAAGATGAATTTGGTTGAAGAATTTGACATGAAGGATTTAGGACGGATGCACTATTTTCTTGGGTTGGAGGTTTGGCTGCAGAATGGGGAGATCTTCCTTGGTCAAGGGAGATACACTACAAAGATTCTGAAGTGATTTCAGATGGAGGATTGTAGACTCATGACAACTCCAATGATCACCAGCTGGAAGAAAATCAACATGTTCGAAGATGATGAGGTTGATCCTACGCTATATAGGCAACTCATAGGGTTGTTGATGTATTTGGTAAATACAAGGCCAAACATCTGTTATGGTGGAACCGAAGAGGGCACATTGGGCAGCAACCAAGCATGTTCTCAGGTACCTTCAAGGAATAGTCGAGCTTGGATTGAATTACACCCATAACAATGATGTCAGGTTGAGTGGTTTCTACTGACGCAGATTGGGCTGGAAGTTCAATAGATCGGAAGAGTACCAGTGGGTACTGTTTCACTCTAGGATCAGGAATGACATCTTGGTGCAGCAGGAAATAGAAGTCCGTAGCACTGAGTTCAACAAAAGCATAGTATATGGCAGCAAGCACAACTTTGTGCAAGGCCATATGGCTTCGAAAATTGTTAGTGAACCTACTCAAGGAGAAAATGGAAGCAACCAACATCTTATGCGATAATTAGAGATGTATCAAGCTCTCTGAAAATCATGTGTTTCATGATAGGTCAAAATGTAATGACCCAACTCGAGTTATAGGGAACATAGAAATATTAGCATGCATATGATAGCTACATATGCATGTATCATGTGTACTGCACTAGTATATGCACTAATCAATTATGAAAAGTCTCAGTGTAGGGTAATGAGTGAATTATTGAAATATTGAGTAAATACCTAACTCATAAGAATATAATGAATGTATTGTGAGGTAAAAGTTATACCTACCACTATCATAATATAACTAATATATTGTTCAAAGGAAAGTGAAAGCATTGATTTATGCAAATAAAAGATGATATTTGATAAAATCCAAGATATTTACTAAATGATGATATTTAATAAGAAATCCAAAGATATTTATTGAATAATAATATTTTCATATAAATCTAAGATATTATTTAAAAGAGGATATTTTAATAAATATCTTGAAAGGGGATTTGAATAAGATATTTATTAAAAGAAGATATTTTAATAAATATCTTGAAAAGGGATTTGACTAAGATATTTATTAAAAGAGGATATTTTAATAAATATCTAAAAAGGGGATTTGTGTACAAAAGGAGAAAGGGGGGAAACTTGATGGGCATGGGTGAGTGAGGTGGGAAAACCGACCCGGATGTTGTTAGAGGATTTATAACTGTGGGAGACCAAAGCAATGAGTTCTAACAGAGTCATAGAGTGATCTTGATTGTTATTGGAGTTTTGGGCACGGGGGGCAGAAGACTTGTCTTCTGGATCTGGGGACCGGACAGGTTGACCCCAAATAGGTTGGGAGGAAAATGGCGGTTTGGTAATGGGAGCAGGAGCTATGGCGGGTCAAGAACATCTTCAAACACGGTTCCAGGTAAGTATTCAATATTGAATTGATATATTCTGCATCAAAAATTTCACGCTGGATTGTGTAGTATCAATTTTGTTAATGATTGTTAATTGAGAAAATTTAGGGCTTTACACATGGTATCAGAGCACAATTTTAAACTCTGCAGGACCTTATTGGCCCTTCACAAGTATTGACAGTCCCCAGTCATTGACTTAAAACCGTGAACAACATAGAATCAGAATGACATACTCATAAAAAAATGCAGGAATTGTTTAAACACTAAGCCAGACCAAATATGAGAAGTCATGCTGGTGATTGTTTCCAACAGTGGGTAGTGAATATAAGAGTCAGTCTGTTAACAGTGAAATTCCCTTAGGCATATTCAGTGTTAAAGTTTCTGCACGTTCATTAGTATATCTTTTGGTTATAGAATATGATATCATGACAAGTTCTATTTCAAAAAATTTCTGATTAGTATGTGGTGGGCACCATGTTCAGTGCTTCTACAGGGGCGTTACACATAAAAGATATAATATTTTAATGTGAACCAATAGTTTATTTTATTAGAAGATGTAAATTTCTATTTAATTTAATATATTAAAAAAATGGTTATAATTATTAATTCTTGTGAGAAAGGGCATTGAAATATAATTACAATTAAAAAGAAAAAATTTAAAAAAATTTAAATAATTAGAAATATAAATTATATGTTTTGAAGGAGAAAAATGTTCAAGAATGTCCAACTTTATATAAGTCCAATCTCGGCAAATATGACAAAGTAATACTATAGGCTATGAAAACCCTTGCATTTTACTAAAGAATTATTATGCATAGAATATCCTGCATTAAGACAAGGAGATCGTGTTAAATCTATGGTAATAAAATAGTGGAAGAATATGAGATAAGGTTTATGGAGCTGGTAAAATATGTTCCTTATCTAGATACTGACGAACGTCAAGCCGAGCATTTTGTATATGGTTAAATCTTCGAATCAGGGCTATGGTTAGAATGTGGTAACCATCATCAAATACTCAAAGCAATCACAGAATTTGTGCTGTAGTCAGCAATAATCAGGGAGCGCATCAGTCCATTGTTGTGGAATCTTCAGGTACTATCAATGGAATAAAACTTAAAATATTATTTGATACTGGTGCTACTGATAGTTTTATTTCATCATATGCATTAAATAGATGTGGGCTAGAAACATACAAGAAAAACGATTTTAGACAGGAAGAAATGGCTTCAAGAGAACTTCAGTCCATAGGTGTAAGTGTTGAGGAATACAAAGTTAATCTATGGGTCAGTTAGACTAGGTTGAAAGTACTAGGATGAATGATCACAATGGGAAATAACTTAGTTTCTAACTATTTCTCGAGATCTTGTGTTGATTCTTGGATGTCACCGCCTTATTTTCATAATTATAGCAACAATCCTAATATAACCCAAGGTGTATTACTCCGAGTCATCCTTGATAATTTACCCATAGTATTTAGTGTTATGTAACAATCAATGACAGAGAGAATGGTTTTTCGACTTTTGGAAGAAATTGAAGCTTTCAACCATCATGATAATTTAAATTTTATATAATTCAATATTTGAAAGCGATGAAGCCTAAGGTAATACATTTTATTAGAGGAGATGGGATAATTAATGCGAATGTATGTATCGAAGACATATATCAATTGCTTGTTTTATGGGTATTTGATAATAACAAAGCATACCTTTACTAAAAATAAAGAAAGTTGTATTTTCGAAGCTCAACCCCACTCAATTGCTGAGCCATTACTTTTACCTTACATTCCATCTGACAAAGGAGTTGAGATAACTCATGGATATCAATTGCAAAGGTTTACATAATAAATTTCTAAGATTTTATATATCGTGCATGTAAAGTTTGAAGTACATTCAAATTATTATATTAAAATGAGCACATTAACATCACTTTAGACATTAAACTTTTTCTGTAACTTTTGAACATTAGAATGGAAACTATCCTAATTGTTTTTATGCAATTGAAACATTCCATTCCTCAAGTGACTTTGAACTTTCCATATATATATATCTTACTAGCTGATAACTATAACCATTGATGATATGAATTTATGCAAATATCTTTTATACCGTTTTCTTATGGTAATACTTTAATTACTATCCAAGTATATGTGTAAATGGTTTAAGGAGTAGAGTGAAGGTTTAAATTTTTATAGTTTAATATACACTAAATTGGACATTTTGATATTCAAACCATTATGTCATTGTTAAGATAGATATTAGCCATTTACAACTGTAAGGATATATCGATATCCAAAACAAAATAATATGGCAGCATAGCATTTTCATGGAAAGGAAAACAATGTGGTTTAGGAAAGAGAAATTAGGGACATTATGATACTATATAAGATGATTCATGGAAATTATTTAGGCATATATAAAGATTGGTTGGCGGAGTTGCTCCAAAGAAGTTAATTCTTGAATAAAGGAAGAATGATAATGAAAGCATGACTATGGACATTATGACAAGACCATTAGATGTGAAGCTACAACCACATAAAAGGCTAAGCTAGTTTGAGGTAAATTGATGGATGAAACAAGACACTAACTATTCAAGAAATGTTGGGAGAAATCATGAGTAATCAAATTGAGAGTACAAGTATAGTTAACTAAAAGTACACATCAAACGAAGACAAAAATTGATGAAACATATGATAAGATGGTAAGAAACCACCCTGTAATGTAGTAAACACACTATTAGAAAAAGACGATATAGTTACCAAGAGAGTGCAGTGGAAAATTTCAAAGTTTGATCTCCATTGTTACAATAATATAATCGATATAGTACCTAGGGAGGACGAGAAAAGAAAGAAATTTCAAACTTCTAATGATGATAATAAATGTTAGTTATCATAATCAACTTAGAATATTGAGATCGACAAAAATAGCACCAAAGGTGAGTGAGTGGAAATTTCACAAAGCAATATAAAAAGTTAGTGACATTAGATTAAAGAGTGTATCTATAATAAAATTGATCAATTATAGGATAATTTATGTGCATGGCAACATCTGTAATAGTTTCTCCCTCTAATGGGAGAGTCACATTATAAAATTTTCTTTAAATGACTAATTATATCCATGGATTATGGACATCATGGAATATGATTAGGAAATTCTATCCCATGATGCCTTAAAACCTGAAATGATAAGTAGCTTACATTCGATATGCACGTTATTTAATTTATTTATAGGGTCTTACCCAAGTCGGGGAATAGTAACGACATTTCCAAGTGTAATAATTTTATGCATTAAGAGAGAAGGAAAGAAAACCGTGATGACTAGAGGTGAGAAAACAAAGTCAATTTGATAATATGTTCTTTTTCAAATTGAAGTAGATATGGAATATTAAGAATATCTGGTATAAGGAAGTGAAGGATGTTTTCTATCAAAAATAACTTTCTTAAAGATATGAACAACATGATTGGTAAGGGTCAAAGCAATGACCTGTAAGGAGTTGTGAACACTCCTAATTTGTTAAGAATAGCAAGTGATAAACTGGGAAAATTGTTAAAGGTAAATATTAAGGATAATAATTATACACCGTTAGAAAAGAAGATACATTTGGTGATAAGATGAGGCCTAAGGACTAATGAGAAAACGATTAATGTGAAGAATAAGGAGAGGGTATACCAGTGATGTGTTATGTGTTTGGATTAAATGAGTCAATATAATAGAAATGAAACAACGATTTAAGGAATGATGGTAAAGCTAGTAATATCCTAGCTAGAGTTAAGACTCTAAATGGTGAAACTTGCAAGTAAAGAGACTATATCAAAACTGTAACATACTAATAATGTGACTATGCATATCTTGTAAATTGTGAATTTCTTATTGAAAGAGGAGGAAATTATTATTTGTCAACAATTGACTTCTTGTTGAAAACACGACACTCTTAGTAGACCAAGTATAATGCAAAGTGAATAATGCATTTTCAAGCAATAACAAATTCCTTCAATGAAAATAAGCCTCCCACTAAGGGATCTTTAGAGTAGCCAATTAACTCTTCCTCCATCTCCAACATAACCCTAATGATTAGCCCTGCAATACCCTATTCGATGGCTTCTAGATTTTTAGGTTGAAAATGAGCTGGAATGACATGATAAAGAAGTTAATGTGATTATTATCTCTTTGGATCCAGATTACAGATCAAAGATAGTTAGACTTAAAAGACAAATAAATAACAATAATTAAAAGGTTGGCTGAATCCATATGCAGTTTTGTGCTTCAGAGTTCTTAGTCAACCTGTATCAAGAAATTAGATCATGCTTCAACTAAGCAGTAAGTGTTTTGTGCTCTTATTTCAATTCATTTCGTTTCTATATATGCAATCATAAAGATTGGAACATCCCTCCATTTAGGTTTAGAGTCTCAACCTATGACTTTTATAAGAATAATCGGTTAATATAGTATAGAAAATAGTAGCTACACCCTTATTTGTATGTCCGTGTTCGATTATTCTATGTGACATTTATAACTGTGGGTTATATTTATAAGCATTTAAAAACTTATTTTGTATAACCTTACCTTATTTTGGATGGATACTTAAGACTGTCGTTTTGTACTATTACATGTAATAATATATTATTCGCTTAAACATTGTTGGTACATGGATACCAATATGAAGAAAGTTTTGCCTAAACATTGTAGGTACATGGATACTAATATAAATTATGAATTATGTTATGGATATGGTATCTATAATTTTACATATCAACATAAATGATGAGATAGAAATAAAAGAATGATTACACTTGACTATTTAAGGTGAAAATGAATTTACTGACCTATTGGATAAACATAACCAAGTATGTTATATGAACTCAAAGATCAATATCGTAGATAGCAACATATTTGGAATGTGTAGAAATTGTTATTTGAATAACAATTTGCTTTGAATATATTGATACACATGTTATAACTTGTGGACAAGTGTTTAGGTATCATTACCAAACCGACCGCGTGGTGACAAAACTCCAAGAACAATTGAGATTCACTGAAGTTCCATGATAGGGTGTTAACCCTGGTCCTACTAGGAGGGGTGGAGGTGTTTCCCACCGTTTATCCTCCAAAACTTGGAGTCATGGGAGGACTGTGCGAGTCATGCTCCCCTAGACGTGTGATGATGTCTGTCGGATGCCTACCAAGGAATCAGGTCGATATAGTCGACGATGTAACCCTTTAGGTCTATGAATGGTTAGGTTAGTATAGCTGACGCCATGTCATATTCCTGTAGAGGACGGATAGAATGGGAGCGGAAGAGATTAGGAAAGATAGAATGATTCTAGAATAACTTCAGAACTCCGTTGGGGCAAGACGTGACTACTAAATTTGTAAACCAATAAATGATCAAAACATAAATGTTAAGGTGTTCTCATACATTAAACGAAAATTCAATTATGGTACACCACCCTTATATGATTATACTAATAACTTTAATAATTAATGATATACGACATAAAATTTAACTTCGGGACGAAGTTTTCTAAAGAAGGGGTGTATGTAATGACCCAACTCGATTTATAGGGAACATAAAAATATTAACATGCATATGAGACATGCATATGATAGCTACATATGCATGTATCATGTGTACTGCACTAGTATATGCACTAATCAATTATGAAAAGACTCAGTGTAGGGTAATGAGTGAATTATTGAAGTATTGAGTAAATACCCAACGCAGAAGAATATAATGAATGTATTGTGAGGTAAAAGTTATACCTACCACTATCATAATATAACTAATATATTGTTCAAAGGAAAGTAAAAGCATTGACTTATGCAATAAAAGATGATATTTGATAAAATCCAAGATATTATTAAATAATAATATTTTAATAAATCCAAGATATTTATTGAATAATAATATTTTAATAAAACTAAGATATTTTAGAAATCCAAGTTATTTATTAAAAGAGGATATTTTAATATAAATCTAAAATATTTTTTTAAAAGAGGATATTTTAGGTCATTGTTCTAAACAAGGAAGGTCATTTTTAGGATATTTTTACTGCTGTTCCTTTTTTTTCGCGCTCTGCAAATTCCTGTTCGAAGGTTTGAATCTGGTTTGCTCGGCGCGGAGTTCTGGGCTGCTGGAGAGGCACCCAGGTCCGGCCCCGGAGGACTTTTTTGCCTCTGCTTGGCTTTTTGTTGCAGGGATCGAGCTTTTCTCAAATTGATTCGCAGCTGCCCTGCTCGGAGGTTCTCTTTGCCTCCTCGTGCTGTGAGTGATTATGGCTGTTCCAGAGTGACGGTGTCTCTTGCGCCCCTTTGCTCGGCCTGCCCAGTGGGAGATCGAATCATGGATGTTGATGGGGTGTCTGCTCCCCCTCCTCTGCCTCCGGAGGTCCTGGCCGTCAAAACATTAGTTGCTTCTGGACCAAAGCGCCCTCCTTCTGCGTCTCTGCAGAGGTTTGTTAAGAAGATGGATTCTATCCCATCAGTGGCTCTCCCCGAAGAAGACACTTGTAAAGCTGCTCTGAATCTGGCTGAAAGAGGCCTCATAGGTCAGTTTACAGGCCTCTGGCCTTCGCCAAAATCGGTTGAAGAGTGGACACAAAGAAACTGGAAGCCTCTCATCAAAAAAGGAGTCAAAAGTTACTTCGTAGGTAAGGGCTTCTTTGTTTTTGTCTTCAAAAATCCCGACGATAAAGGATTAATTTTCAGAAATGGACCTTACTTCATGGGCCCTCAGGGCCTTTACCTTAACAAATGGTCACCTGATTTTGACCCCACTCAGGACGTTCCCTCGGCTGTCCCGGTTTGGGTTAGGCTTCCTGTGCACGCATCTACGTCGAAGTGGATCTGGAAGAAGGGCTGCCGGAAGCAATTAAACTTACAGTAGCTGGGTGGACGTATGTACAAGAGCTGGATTACGAGCAGCTGCCTTTTAAGTGCAGACACTGTCACGGACACGGTCATTTTGCAAAGCACTGCAAGAAGAAGGTGGAGGAACAAGTGGACAAGCAAAAAGGGGATCAATGGACCCTAGTTCAGAAAAATGCAAACACAAAAAGAGGCACAGGAAAAGGCAGCAAGAATGGAGAAACTAGCAGATCCAAAATAAACCTAGAAGAGGAAGCAAATCCAAATGGGACAGAAAGTGCTCAACAGACTCATCAAGTTAACTCAACACAGGAGAATGAGGAGCATGAAGAAACTCCACCTGCAAACAAAGAGGGAGAGGAAGCAACCCAGAGTGATACCAATCAAGGCAGCCCCACCAACCTATCATATGCGGATATAGCAAGGAAAAAACCAATGGAGAGCTCGGATTCATCGGAGGATGAAACCTTTGAGCGCCCATCAAAAAAAGCGGGAAGGAAATCCAGAAAGGAAAAGAGGGAGGAGGAGGCAGAAAGACTCAAAACACAAGGAAGTCAGCCCACAATAGAAATGTCTATTGGGCGAAATACCAGACCAAGGCCCCCCAAGGGAGGCCACATCCACCAAAATAATAAATAATGAAGCTAGTCTCTTGGAACTGTAGAGGACTGGGGAATCCCTCCAAAATCGAGGCTGTAAAAGATCTTTTGAAAGCTGAACCCTCAGACATTCTTATGCTCCAAGAGACAAAAATAGAAGGGCAGGCCCTTCTAGAGATCAGTAGATCAAAGTGGAATAAAAGAACAGGCAAAGCAGTCAGTGCAAGGGGTACATCCGGGGGGTTGGCAACTCTTTGGACTGAAGACCTTTTCCAACTGAATAACTCCCATGAAACTCAGCATTGGATCTTCACGGAGTTGAAACACAAAGCAAGTAAGTTAACTGTCTCTCTTTTCAATCTTTATGTCCCAGTTACTTATATTGAAAAAAGAGAATGTTGGAACAGTCTCTCTGCTTTTTTAGAATTATCTTCCCCCACCAATATCATTATAGCAGGTGATCTTAATATAGTAATGAAAGCAAAAGAGAAGAGAGGGGGAATATGCAACAGAGACCCCATGCTGCCCATGGTGGAGGAGCTCACTCATAGATGGGATCTGTTGGATTTTAACCCAGCTAGTGGCAGATATACCTGGTCCAATAATAGGTCTGGATCGGATCACATCTCTGCTCGTCTTGACCGCTTTCTGGTGCAAAGCTCCATTATGATGAATAACAAAATCATTGTCACAAAATTTTTACCTAAACTTATTTCCGATCACAAGCCAATTCAGCTCCTTCTAGAAGAGGAAGAAGACCTTGGACCCATACCTTTTCGTTTCAGTCCTCTATGGATTGAAAGAGAGGGTTTCTTAGACACGGTGAAAGAAGCTTGGTCCAAACCCATCAAAGGATCCACCAGTTATGTTTGGGAGCAAAAGTTGAAAGCTACAAAACTTGCCTTGAAAGAATGGATTAAGAAACCAGCCTATGCTCCTCCTGAAAAAAGAAAAGAGGCAGTTCAATCACTGCAAACCCTGCAAACTGACATGGAAAGTAAAGAAATCACAGCAGATTTGTTGGAAACAGAAATACAAGCCCAACGAACAGCATATCAATCTTTCAGAAAGGAAGAAGAATATTGGAGAATTAAATCTAGAAGCCTGTGGTTAAAGGCAGGGGATAGGAATACAACTTTCTTCCACAGGCAGTACAGAGCAAGACTGTCAAGAAATTATATAGCAGAAATCAAAACAGCAGAAGGCCAAGTCTGCAAAGGGTACAACCAAGTCAAAGCAGCTGCTGAAGCCCACTTCCAGAATCTATACAATGCAGATGTTCAAGGTAATGATGAGGAAACTGCTGATTTCCTCTCAAACATTCCCACACTCATCAGTCCTGAAGAAAATGCAACTCTTTGCAGACCCATAATGGAGGAGGAAATCATAAATGTAATATGGGCCATGGAGGCGGATAAGGCACCCGGGCCTGATGGATTCACAATCCATTTTTATAAAGTATGCTGGCATATAATAAAGGCAAACCTACAGAAAATGATAAGAGGATTTATGACAAAAGCCAAGTTAGGTGGAGGAACCAAATCCACTTACTTAGCTCTAATCCCCAAAGATTCCAACCCAGAAACTTTTTCTAGATTTAGACCTATCTCGTTGTGCAATGTGTCCTATAAAATACTGGCTAAGTTGTTAGCAAATAGAATAAAACCACTGTTAAAAAGGGTGATCTCAAGTTCCCAAAGCGGCTTTGTGGAAGGAAGGCATATCCTGGATAATGTAATCCAGGTCCAAGAGACAATCCACTCCAGCAGACAGCGGAAAGAGAAAGGAATGGTGATAAAATTAGACATGGCAAATGCGTTTGATAGAGTTAACCGTACTTTTCTCAGCAAAGTTCTTCTTTCCTTTGGCTTTTCGCCCTCTTTTGTGCATCTCATCAAAGCCTGCATTGACAATCCATGGATTGCCCCCCTAGTCAACGGTCGTCCAACAAACTTTTTCCAAGCTAAGAGAGGCATAAGACAGGGATGCCCTCTCTCCCCTTATCTGTACATTCTAATGGCCGACTCCTTAAGCAGAAAGCTCAATGCAGAAAGTGTCACTGGTAACATTCCGGGCCTCAAAACAGCTACAGGAGCTGAGCCCATGAATCATGCTCTTTTTGCAGATGATTCTCTCCTTCTAGGTGGAGCCTCCACTAGAATTGCCCGTGCTTTTGACATCGTCCTTAGAAAGTATTGCAGAGTCTCTGGAGCAGCAGTGAATGAAAATAAGAGTGAAGTTTATAGTTGGAATATTGATCAGCAAGAACTTGCTGGCATCACTTCACTTCTTGGGTTTAAAGGACAATCTAACTGGGATAGATTCATGTATCTCGGACTGCCCATTATATCTGGAATCAATAAAAGAGCACTATGGAGTGAAATAATTGCAAAAATTAAATCAAAGATTGCAGCGTGGGGGGGTTACTGGTTGACCAAGGGAGGCAAAGTTATCCTGATCAATTCAGTTCTGTCAGCGCTTCCAATCTTCCAGGGTGCTTTCCTTTTGGCACCTAGAAATGTCACGGAGCAGATCTCCAAACTTCTCAGAGATTTTTTGTGGCAGGGAGGGAAAGGCAACGAAAACAAAATGCATCTTGTGAACTGGGATGTTGTCAAAAGACCAAAGGAGGAGGGGGGCCTGCAAATAAGAGATCCCCAGCTCGTCAACTTAGCTTTGGGAGGCAAAATCTTGTGGAAATTGATCCACGATCCCAATCACCCAGTTTGCATCACTCTGCGCTCAAAATATGGCGTCAATAGGGATCTTAGCAACATGGAAGGTAAGTCCAAAGACAACAGCACACAAGTTTGGAGATTATGTTGTAAAAGCAGTAAATAGTTTATAAAACAATTATATAGAATCCCAGGCAGCGGCAAACACATTCATTTGTGGAAGGACAGCATCATGGGGAACGCCCCTCTGGAAGATCAAAAGGATATTTCAGATCTTAGAACGTGGCTAGAGAGCGTTGGAGTCACAAGTCTTTTCGAGCTTTCAAAATGGAACCAGCGTGGTGAATGGGCGGGTTGGGACCTTCATGGAGTTCCGGACAAATTAGCGCACCAACAATTATTGCTGGAAGATCACCTTGTGGACGCTGCCCCTGTTCATCGATCCACAAAAGACAGTTGGGGTTGGGGCAAAACTGGCTTTTACTCCACAGCAGCAGGGTATAGAGCATTGCAGGCTCCAAAATTTAGTAATCACAACCCTACTTTCTGGAAAAATGTATGGGATTCATTTGCCACTCCAAAAGTGAACTTTTTTTGCTGGACATTGATTCATAACAAAATACTTACAGGTGACAATCTGGAGAAAAGGAATATTGTAGGGCCTCATAGGTGTGGGATGTGCAAAAGCAATTCAGAAACAGTCCAGCACCTCTTTATGGGTTGCATCGTTGCAAAAGAAGTCTGGGGGCATATCTTAAAGGACTTGCAAATCCCTGCCCCATCTTTTAACTCTGCAGCTGAACTCTTTGCATCTTGGAGGCAACTCTACCCCCATCATATCCCCCAAAAATCTCTCTGGAACAGAATTTGGACAGCGCTACCCAAGTATGTATGTTGGCAGCTGTGGTTGGCACGTAACAAGCAGATCTTCAAAGAGGTTCGGTATACTCCGATACAAATTGCTGCAAAAGCCAAGGCTTTTCTGATGGATACGGCCCAACAACAGTATACAAAAGAAGATCCACTTCTGCTGCCAGAAGAAAAGTTGTGGTTGGGTGCTCTTGTGCCTTATCCGAGCAGAAACTCCCCTACACCACAAAGAGGCAATCCGGAGTGGCGCCTAAGAGATAAAGAGGAATTCTTTCAAAGCTGGTGGCGGTCTAAAAATATATCCTCAATCTTCTTTGATGGGGCGTCTAAAGGGAATCCAGGAGCAGCTGGTGCAGGGGGAGTTATCTACTCTAAGGACGGTTATTCTAAAGACATCTTCTATTGGGGATTAGGTCAGAAGTCCAACAATCAAGCTGAGCTTCTCGGGATTCTTAAAGCTTGCCAAATTGCAAGAGACAAAGGTGTTAAAAATCTGCAAGTATTTGGAGATTCAGAGCTAATAATAAAAAGTTTAAACATGGGTGCTAGATTCAATAATCCTAGCCTCAACAAAACTCTGGATAGACTGAAAAGAGTTCTCCAATACTTTGACAGCTGCAAACTCTATCATATACTCAGAAATTTAAACAGTGAAGCGGATCAAATGGCAAACAAAGGCAGTCTTCTCATGAAAGGGATTATTTTTGTCAACAACGAAAGTTATGTTCAAATGCCCTGAATCTTGTAATAGAGGAAAAACAGCAGAGTTTAGAAATCTGCATTGTAAAAGGGGATTGTTAGGAACAGTCCCAACTGATTTCAGATAAATAAATAAATAAAAAAACACATAAACGTTTCAGTTAAAAAAAAAAAGAGAGGATATTTTAATAAATATCTTGAAAGGGGATTTGTGTATAAAAGGAGAAGGGGGAAAACTTGATGGGCATGGGTGAGTGAGGTGGGAAAACTAACTCGGATGCTGTCAGAGGATTTCTAACTGTGGGAGACCTAAGCAGTGAGTTCTAACAGAGTCATAGAGTGATCTTGATTGTTATTGGAGTTTTGGGCACAGAGGCCAAAAGACTTGTCTTCTGGATCTGGGGACTGGAGAAGTTGACCCCATATAGGCTGGGAGGAAAATGGCTATTTGGTAATGGGAGCGGGAGCCATGGTGGGTCAGGGACATCTTCAAACATGACTCCAGGTAAGTATTCAATAGTGAATTGATATATTCTGCTTCAAAAATTTCACGTTGGATTGTGTAGTATCAGTTTTGTTAATGATTGTTAATTGAGAAAATTTAGGGCTTTACACAAAGCATATTGACACCAGGTGTCACTTCATCAGGGACTGTGTACAAGGTGGAGCTGTTCAGTTGCAGTACACTCCAACAGCTTAATAGGTGGCAGATATCCTCACGAAAGCTCTAGGGAAGACAAAGTTTGCCTACTTCAGAGAGAAGATGGGGATGATGAAGAATCCCTTCCAATAGCAGGAATGGATAGAATCAGTATTCAGAGGGAGTTCTGGTATAGATGCAACAGTGACAATGGCAGTGTCAAAGGCAGCAGTACAGAAGACAACAAAGCAATAGATGAGGGGCAACGTCCAATGATCAGCAGCCCAAAGGGTGCTTCAAAAGCAGAGCAGCATGCAGCAAGCATATTGTTGGAACACCTTCCTCGCTAAGAGGGAGTGTTGATTTTTGTAGCATCTGAAAGTGTTCCAAGTCTCAAACTTTGCAGGGAGGCTTGGGCAGCAACATTCCAAAGAACCCAGAAACAGTTTGTGGAAATTCCACTCGGTTCATGACTATTAAAATAATTAATTATTTTAATGAAGACCCTAAGTCTAAACTTAGGGAAAGGAAATAATTAAAGGGTATTAATAAGTCAGGGTGGGTGTGAATCTTCTAGAAAACATGGATCAAGTCAAGTTTTAATCTTAGCCATTGATTAATCTTCTAATCTGGGGGGTTGGTTGTCCAACGAGAAGATTATAAAAGAAGGTTTGTCGGGCATATACTCAGAACCCGGAGGAGATCGATTTTAAAGTAATAGAATTTGATTTCAGTGGGAGAGTTGCAAGGCGAAGGGTTTGCAGAAGCAGAAGGCGGAGGGAGTCAGTAGTGATTGAGATCAGGGACAGAGGGCAGCAGTGGGCCACTGGAGGCAGCTTGAGGCTGCAGTGCAGAGAACCCACATAGTCCTTATGCAGACTTACGCAGTCCAGCTCTGGGACTGTGCAGTGAAACACGCAGACAGACATTGGAGCCAGCGGGGGCTGATCAGGGTGTCAGAGAATTGTTCGAGGGAGCCAGAAATTCAATCTCAGGTGTTTCAGATTTTATGTGCCATTATATTTCCTTGTAAATATATCATTTGCTGAAGAATTAATAAAACCCTAATTTGCTGCACCGGTTTTCCCGCAGTGGGTTTTTCCGGGGACAGTTGTCCAAAAATAATTGTGTACATGTGATTGATTCTGGTGCTTATGTCCTTTACTATTTATTTCTTTGCATATGTATTTGTGAATGTTGCAGAGTGTTTATTTCCATATTTGCCAGAAGATTTCTAAAAAATAACTTAATTAAATAATAAGTAGGAGGAATAAATCTATCACTGCAACTGTATAGTTTTCAGATTGAAAATTTCACATTTGATCTGCGATAAAAATGTAGTCCGACTAGGCTAGAAAACAAGAAATCACCCTAGCGAAGAAATGATGAACCTCAGCAAAGAAAGAAGTTTGATCTCCTACTATTATTGGCCCACACATGCGAGTTTTTGGAAGCCGAAGTTGCAGACCTAATTGATGAAGCCGAAATTTTGAAAAGTTACATTCTTGGTAAGGTCAACTTTGTTGACTCGTTGGAGATCTTGTTTTTGTTCAAGGAAGATTGTTTGGTGGATAGCTTGGTCTTGGGAAGTCTTTGTTTTTGAATCTCGTGTCTTGGAAGTCTCCTTTGAAATCGATTCGATAAGAAGAACAGTTATTTTTGGGTTTTCCCTTTCGAGGGGTTTTGCCTTGGCTTGGAGCCTATATCTGGTGTTCTTCTTGTTGTGATCGTGATCTTTATTGTTTGGGATTTGTCTTGATGATAAGAATATAATAATAGAAAAGAAGAAGTAAGAAAAGAACATCACAAGAAAGTGTCAATTTAAGAGAAATCAAATTAAAGAAACCCTAATAAGCTGCCCTAAGGATTTCTCAACAGTGAAAACTTGAGTGATGATCAAAATTGTTGAACTGAAAAATGATCTAACCATCCCAATTCGATTGTTTGTGGAATGTTATGTTTATAACCTTTCCAAGATTAATTATTATAGTGAGACTTGATAATATTGATATCAATATTCTTCAGAAGATACATTAATTGTTTATCAGTATTCTTCAGAAGATACACTAATTGTTTTCCTTTTGATTGACGTTGATACACAAACTGGTTAATGTTCCTACTCTTGTGTTTAGGATGTCGATAAGGTGTCTTAGTAGTATTTCATTTCTTTGCTTCTAGAGTTTTATTTTCTCGATTCATTGATGTTGCATCCTTAATACGTACACAAAAAAATTTCGATCGTTTGTGCTCCAACATCTGAGTATGTTTCTTAGTATTGACTTCGACTGGTTTGGCATCTTCTTGAGTTGTGATATTGATTGGATCTGAATTTGTGCCTTTTTCCTCAAGATTAATTATTATAATGAGACTTGATAATATTGATATCAGTATTCTTCAGAAGATACACTAATTGTTTTCCTTTTGATTGACGTTGATACACAAACTGGTTAATGTTCCTACTCTTGTGTTTAGGATGTCAATAAGGTGTCTTAGTAGTATTTCATTGCTTTGCTTCTAGAGTTTTTTTCTCTATGCATTGATGTTGCATCATTAATACGTACACTAAAAAATTTCGATCGTTTGTACTCCAACATCTGAGTATGTTGTTAGTATTTACTTCGACTGGTTTGGCATCTTCTTGAGTTGCGATATTGATTGGATCTGAATTTGTGCCTTTTTCCTCAACTTGCATTGGGTCATAGTGTCTTGATATAAAAATGATGCATGTTTTGAACACCTTACTTTGTATGATTGACAATTCATTGAAGACTCTTCGGTATAATGAAACAATTTTCATATTTGTTCTTTTCTAGTCTGTTTTCTATAATTGTTTTCTGAAACTCACTTCTTCTTTGGTCAACCTCTTGCTGCAGATCCGGCTGATTTACAAGTCTGTCCTGCTAGACAAGATCCAAGAAACAGCTTTCAAGGAGAGAAAAACCGAAATAATAAACTTGTAACCTCTGCACAACAACTAGAAACTGAGAGAACAGTTCGACATGTTCTATCTTCCAATTTTTCTGAGGTATTTTGTATGCTTCTTTCAAATCATATGTTTGATATCATGTCCTTGGTAACAAACCTCACAGGGAATTTAATGACTGGTTCTTCCTTTCTTTACTCTTACTATCTTGTCTGCATATCAACATTGATAACGCAAACATTAATGGCATGCCATGTAATCTAAGATATTGCCAAAATTACAGAAAATTATCTTGCAATATATCGAGGACAGAAATTTAGGTATAAAGGATATTGGCATATCTATTATGTAGAAGATTTAGGGTATGATAAATAACAGAAATATTTTGAACTTGTAACATGCAGCACCAAGTGGAGGTTCAGGTAAGGCCTGATTTGCATTTTTTGAATTCGACCATTCACTGTATTTGATAATGTGAGTTTAGTATATATGCTTGTACCTCACCTTAAGCTCTAATGATGCTCAGGTCTAAGATATTGCCAAAATTACAAAAAATTATCTTGCAATATATCGAGGACAGAAATTTAAGTATAAAGGATATTGGCTATCTAATATGAATATTTAGGGTATGATAAATAACAGAAATATTTTGAACTTGTAACATGCAGCACCAAGTGGAGGTTCAGGTAAGGCCTAATTTGCATTTTTTGAATTTGACCATACACTGTATTTGATCATGTGAGTTTAGTATATATGCTTCTACCTCACCTTAAGCTCTAATGATGCTCAGGTTAAGTTCTGTTCTGTCCAGATTGTATTAAGGGTGTGATTTATCCTTTGTAGAGGTAAAAAATGTTAGGGCAGAAAGTATCATTGAAATGTAATGTGGGCAGGACTACATTTACTTTATGTCATACATTTGTCAATATTTGCAGAAAATTGAATGGATATTTATTAAATATGTTTAAATGCTTAATTCTGTGTATAAAATTTTCATACATGAAATAAATTGAATGAATATCAGGACCTTAGTAAGCATTTTCTACCATAATATTGAAATGAGGTGTATCCCACTTCCCTAGATTGGTTTGCATGTAACAAGTAACTTTTATATGTTTTGAAATTATTCTGAAAGGGCAAGGCAACATTGTGAAAGGATTCATGGAAAGAATAAAGTCAGAATTACTTTAGAGACATCCTTGCTGACCCTGACCTGATATTCAGATAAAGTCAGTAGACTACCCATTGGAGTTGCTTCTTAGTAGTCATGAAAAAGAGGTTTCCCTTGTTAACAATTGAAATGGGGAGATATCAAGTGGACATCTGGGGAAAGTACCAATGTTACCGTGCATAGTGCCTCTCATTTTGGGCTTGTGCTTGTTAGACTTAGAAGAAGCCTAAGTGATATGAAACCAAACATCTTCAAGTATACCCTGCAAAAGGATTCAAATCTGCAAAGATACTAACTGAAATCCTAGAACTTTTCCAATTTTCTGCTCCTAAACACTTGAGATCAGCATGTAGACTTCAGATATCCATGTAATAATATTAAATCAATGTTTACCCCTGTTACCCTAATAGTTCATGGTTCATTTTGCATTTTCATGGGCTTTTCCTCTCTCACTAAGCACTGAAGATGACCATTGGAGTTCAAAGACCATTGTAGGCTGATGCAGGCACATTGCTCCAAGAGATTCTATGTTGGCACTGTTACTGCTCAAGCTAGCAGGGGTTCTAGTGTTGATTTTGTAGCATTGGAAAATGTTCCAAGTCTCATATTTTGGGAGGAGGCTTGGACATCAGTATTCCAGAGAATCCAAAAACCGTTTGTGGAAATTCCACTCGGCTCATGTTGTATTAAAATAACTAATTATTTTAGTGTGATCCATAAGTCTAAACTTAGAAAAATTAAATAATTAAAAGATATTAATAAAACAAAGTGTGAATCTTCTAGAAAACAAAGATCAAGTCATGTTTTAATCTTAGCCATTGATTAGAGATCTAATCTGGGTAGTTGATTCATCAATGAGAAGATTATAAGAGAAGACTTGAGGGTCATTTGGAAAGCAAGTCGGGCACACACCCAATACCCGAAGGAAATCGATTTTGAAGTAATAGAATTCGATTTTAGAGAGAGAGGTTGTAGAAGCAGAGTTGCAGAGGAAGAAGACGGAAGGGGAGGTCAACAGAGGCAGAAGAAAGGCAGGTGGAGGACGCAGAGGGACAACACTGAGTCCCCACGCAGAGTGACACAGTCCAGCACAGGAACTGCACAGAAGACCACGTAGAGTGATGCAGAGAGAGCTAGGGTGCCTCTCGGGTGTCAAAAATTCTCTCGAAAGTTTTGGGAAATTTATCTCAGGTGTTTTCTAGAAGTCTGCTCGTCGAATTCTTGTAAATGATTTTCCTTGCTGAAGAATAATACAAACCCTCATCTGCTGCATTGGTTTTCCGCATTAGGTTTTTCCGGGGATAATTGTCCAAAAATAATTGTGTTCATGTGATTGTTTCTATTGCGTTATATGCATTTTGTTCTATTTTCTGCTTATGGCTAAGTGAATACTGTAGTTGTGTTTATTTCAGAATTTACTGAAGAATCTGTAAATAACTTATCATACAATAAGTAGGCGAAATAAATCTATCACTGCAGTAGTGTTTCAATTTGAAAATTATACATGGTATTGGAGCAAAGGACGAGTAACATAAGAGGAGGTTCTGCAATGGAACGAAGGTCTAACTGTAATGCAGCATCAGCTCGGAAGGGTTCACGCAGTCCTTCAGAACGCATGGAGGAACGGAGGAACCATGACGTTTCAGTTTTGGCATCCAGACTAGAAGAGGATTTTTCTTGTGTGTCAAGCATGGCCTCTCTAGAAATCTGTTATATTGACAGTAGAGCATCTGCTCACATGACGGGAGTTCGAGAATGCTTTTGAGCTACCAGGAGGAGAAGATGAATTTTCAGATCACAATGGGAAACAAGGCAAAATGTACCCCTATTGGAAGAGGCACCATAATATTTCAAACAAAAGCTGGAACGTACTGCATGTTCCAGGATTGGGGATGAACTTCCTCTCAGTGTCTCTTCTTTAGAACAAGGGTTACAATGTATACTTTATTGGCAACAAAGTTTATGTCAAACACCCTAGTTGGAGAAAGAAGGCACAAATTGGAGTAAGGAGCCATAAACTGTATAAGTTACAGCTCGAGTCCCCAATGGCACTGATAGGCAATACTGATGAAAGGGATTTGAATGACTTATGGCATAGAAGAATGGGGCATCTACATCATGGAGCCTTGAGAATTCTCAACAAGACTATCACAAGAGCTTTGGAACTTAGCACCAAGCGAGATGATGTCTGCAGGGGGTGCGTATTAGGGAAGTATGCCAAGGCGGCATATCCGAAAAGTAGCAATAGGGCCAAGAGTGTGCTGGGATTGATACACTCAAACATCTGCTGACCAATGTCCACGAATGCTCTTTGTGGTGAAAAGTATTTTGTGACCTTTATCGATGACCACTCCATAAAGACATGGATCTAGTTTCTGAAGACCAAAGATGAGGTCTTTGAGTGATTCAAAGAGTTTAAGTCTCTGGTAGAAAATTTAACAGGAAAGCGGATCAAGACATTGCGTTCAGACAATGATGGAAGATACATTGACAAAGATGTCACAAGGTTCTGCGCAAAGGAGGCCATCAAGAGAGAATGGACTGCTCCATGTAATCCGGAGTAGAATGGGGTCGCAGAGAGGAAGAACAGGACTATTGTGGAAGCTGCGAGGGAAATGTTGTATGATCAAGACATCCCCAAATTTCTATGGGCTGAAGCTTGTAATACAACCATGTATGTGAAGAAATTTTAATACAATTATGTATTGCCTGGATTCCCCTGATCTAACAATTATATGCCACTATTAAATACTTAATCGCTTCTACAAAAATCTTTGCGAAAATTTAAAACACGATCGTCAATTGCAAGCACATGAAGAAAGATCATTCACACATAACACAGATCTTTTTGCCGGGAAAGTATAAAGCTAAAAACCCCACTATCATATATTATGTATATATCATGGATCATGAAACAATCTCATACAAAACTCTAATCCAAGAGCTCTCAGTACAATATACAATTGTCTCACACCGTCATACAAAAATTGGTAAATTCATGTGCCAATTTACTGCCTCCAGACAGCTTGCCTCCACTACGCAATCCCAACTGATAGCAATCCCTGAATGAATGGATTCTCGCTTGCCTTGATTGCGCAATCCTCATGGGCACATCCAATGTGTATGTGGTTGCATGAGTGCACCCACTAATGTCACAACTAATAGTCAAACTGTCCCTTTCACCTATCTCTCAACTGGGTCTCCACTGGACCTGACATGCATGTAGTTAACAGTAGTAAATCTTCAGTTGCATGTGAGATCAGTCCATGTGAATTAATTTAATATTTAATTCACTGATCTCTCACTAGTGTATCTTTAGTTACAACTAGCACAACTGAGTTTAACTCACTTAACTGAGTTAAACTACTTTACAACTCACATAACTACACATCCAACTCAGTTACAACTTCGAATCACTCAGTTACAACTAAGTCCACTTGCATGTCCCACCAACCAACCTTAGAACTCGAAATTCCTTCAGCTAACTGGTTTGCCACTTCAGTTAACTGATTTCAAGTGCTCCATGAGAATAGATTAATATTTATTATCCAACTATTATTAAGGGATAATAATAATCGACATGCATCTATAAATAGACATGCGATCTATAAATAGACTTCGCACATACATCTAAAAATAGAACATCATTTATAAACAGAATTTGCTTAACATCTATAAATAGACTTCTGCTATAAATAGAATTTTCTCAATCATTCTAAAAATAGACATACACCTAAAAATAGTCTGTGGGCCCCACCTAGTGTAGGTGCTTTATTTTCACTAGGATCATCATCTTGTTGACTCTCAACAATATGTGCAGAACAGGGTCCCTCATAATGCATTGGGCAAGTTTACTCTTGAGAGTGTGTTCACTGGTAGCAAGCCTAAGGTGAGCCACTTCAGTTTATTTGGTAGTATAGCATATTGCCATGTACCAGATGAGAAGAGGAAGTTAGATCAGATTTTAGAGAAAGGATACCTTGTGGGATACAGTGAGCATGCGAAGGCTTACAACATCTATATTCCCGAGAAGAATAAGATCGTAGTAAGACGGGACATGAAATTCATGGAGGAGAGAGCCTTCAGGAGATCCCCAGAGATGTCTATAGCTATACGCAGTCTGAGGAGGATCTGCTGGTCCAGCCACAACGACCTACAGAAGATGGCTCCAGTGCCTCTCCAAGGCACAAGGATCCTAAGAAAAGCTTTTCCGAGGAAGTGCAAGAAGGAGAACAGGTGAATCCACTCACAACCAGTCGAAGGACGAACATAGAACTACAACAAATTCTGAAGGATGCAGAGGAGTTTGTTGGAGCACCTAGGAATGAAAAGAGGGAACGCAGGCAGCCAGATAGGTACCAGGCATTGGTCGCACAGGTTGGAGAACCCTCTAGTTTTCAGGAGGCATCTCAGCATTAGGTGTGGGTAGATGCTATGGTGGAGGAGTACAACTCCATCATGATTAATGATGTATGGGAAGTGGTTCCCAAACCTCCGAACAGGTCGGTTGTAGGTTCGAGATGGATCTACAAGATCAGATATGTTGCAGATGGCAGCATAGAGAAATTCAAGGCCAGGTTTGTAGCTAAGGGGTATGCACAGAAGGAAGGGATTGATTATGAAGAAACCTTTGACCCTGTAGCTCGGTATACTTCAATAAGATCTGTCATCTCTCTTGTAGCGCAGATGGGATGGGAAATTCACCAGATGGATGTCAAGACTGCGTCATTGAATGGGGTGATAGAAGAGGAAGTGTACATAGAACAACCAGAGGGTTTTGAGACGCATGAGCAGAAAACTCATGTGTGCAGGCTTAAGAAAGCCTTGTATGGACTGAAGCAAGCTCCTAGAGGCATGGTATGGGCGAATTGACAGCTACCTGCAAAAGATGGGATTTGTCAAGAGTGACGCAGATCCAAACCTCTACTATCTGAGAGTAGGGGACGAGCCTTTAATACTGGTGTTATATGTAGATGATCTGTTTTTTACGGGATCATCTAAGCTCATCAAACACTACAAGGAAAATCTAGCTACAGAATTCGACATGAAGGATCTAGGGAAGATGCACTATTTTCTGGGTTTGGAGGTTTTGCAGCAGAAGGGAGAAATCTTCCTTGGGCAAGGAAGATATACTACAGAGATTCTGAAGAGATTTCGGATGGAGGATTGTAGACCCATGGCTATGCTAATGATCACAAACTGGAAGAAATTCGACACGTCCGAGGATGATGAGGCTAACCCTACCTTGTATAGGCAGCTCATAGGATCATTGATGTACCTGGTTAACACTTGACCAGACATCTGTTATGCCGTGAATACCCTCAGTCAGATCATGGTATAACCAAGGAGGGCTCATTGGGCAGCAGCCAAACATGTTCTCAGATACTTGAAGGGGACAATCGAGTTTGGATTGAAGTACACCAAAGGCAATGAAATCTAGTTGATTGAGTTCACTGATGCAGATTGGGTTAGAAGTCCGGTAGATCGGAAAAGTACCAGTGGGTATTGTTTTTTTGTCGAATCAGGAATGACTTACTGGTGCAGTAGGAAACAAAAATATGTGGTGCTGAGCTTAGTCGAGGCTGAATATATGGCAGCTAGCACAACTTCGTGTGAGGCCATATGGCTTCGTAATTTGCTCATGAACTTACTCAAGAAGAGGATGGAACCAATCATAATTTTGTGTGATAATCAGAGTTGCATCAATCTCTCTGAGAATCCTGTGTTTCATGACCAGTCTAAGCACATTGACATTACGTGCCACTTCATCAGAGACTATGTCCAATGGGGAGCTGTACAGTTGAAGTACATTCCTACAGGGGAGCAGGTGGCATATATCCTCACGAAAGCTCTGGGTAAGATTAAGTTTACTTACTTCAGAGAAAAGATGGGGATGGTCAAGAAACCATTCCAGTGGAGGAATGGTTGGACTTGAGATTCAGAGGGAGCTGCAGTACAGATGAGGCAGTGACAGAGACGGTGTCACGAGCAGCAGTACAGAGGGTAGCAGCGCAGCAGATGAGGGGCAGCAGCCAAGACATCAGCAGCGCAGTAGATGCTTCAGGTCAGAGCAGATGCAATTGGTATTTTGCTTGAACACTTTCCTCGCTAAGAGGGAGTGTTGATTTTGTAGCATTGGAAAATGTTCCAAGTCTCATATTTTGGGAGGAGGCTTGGACAATAATATTCCAGAGAACCCAGAAACCATTTTTGGAAATTCCACTTGGTTCATGTTTTATTAAAATAATTAATTATTTTAATGTGATCTCTAAGTCTAAACTTAGGGAAATTAAATAATTAAAAGGTATTAATAAAACAGAGTGTGAATCTTCTACAAGATGAAGATCAAGTCATGTTTTAATCTTAGCAATTGATTAGAGATCTAATCTGGGCCATTGATTCATCAACGAGAAGGTTATAAGAAAAGGCTTGAGGGTCATTTGGAAAGCAAGCCGGGCACACATACCTGAAGGAAATTGATTCTGAAGGAATAGAATTCGATTTTAGAGGGAGAGGTTGTAGAGGTAGAAGACGGAAGGGGAGGTCAGCAGAGGCAGAAGAAAGGCAGGAGGAGGACGCAGACAGACAGCGTTGAGCAGCAAGTCTGAGTCCCCACGCAAAGTGACATAGTCCAGCGCAGGGACTGCACAAAAGACCATGCAGTGACACAGAGGGAGCTAGGGTGCCTCTTGGGTGTCGAAAATTCACTCGAAAGTTTCGGGAAATTTATCTCAGGTGTTTTCTTGAAGTTTGCTCGTCAAATTCTTGTAAATGATTTTCCTTGCTGAAGGATAATACAAACCCTCATCTACTGCATCGGTTTTCCCACATTGGGTTTTTCTAGGGACAATTGTCCAAAAATAATTGTGCTCATTTGATTGTTTCTATTGCGTTATATGTGTTCTGTTTTATTTTCTGCTTATGGCTTAAGTGAATACTACACTTGTGTTTATTTTAGAATTTACTGAAGAATCTGTAAATAACTTATCTGTCTGATAAGTAGGTGAAATAAATCTATTACTGCAATAGTGTTTCAGTTTGAAAATTTCACATCTAGGACAGGGTCCTATAGGGCAACTACTAGGTCGAGGGTAATAATGGAGCGATAGCCCACTATCACCTCAGCGAAGGCTCCCTACTCTTTAAGGAATTTAATCGATGGGAGGAGACTTGGTACACTAAGGATCACGACAATGAATGGATCAATGATAAGATGAAAGGTGATCCTAAAAGCCTATTCACAAGAGAGGCTCAAATATATGGCTTACTTTCTTGGAAATCAAGGTGAAAGGCTCTCTAGGAATGGCTAGGAGGATTTCAAGGGCTAGGGTTTCAAGCTATGACTTGTAAAGGAGATTCCTAGACCTCAGAATCCTTGCGGAAACTTGGTTTCTAAGTGATCTTTGAAGGATAGGCTTTGATAAGAAATGGGACCACACAAGACCAAGTGGACCCAAAATTGGGTTAAGGGGATGGAATTGATCAATCAAGGGTATGTCTGACCTAATTGAGGAGGATAAGGGGATCAATAGAGGAATTTTCTTTGATTTTGATTCAATGATCCCAATGAGGTCACTAGCCAAAGGAAACCAAGAGCAAGAATCAATCTCGGAACTAGGGCTTGAGATATCTTAATATCCCACCGTTATAATTTCATGAAATTTGGAGGGCACCTAGGAGACACACCAACACAGTGGTAGGCAAGAGATCGAAATTTTTTTGATGAATGAATCATTAGAAAATTGATGCCTTAGGTGACCTATGGAGGCTAGGCCTAGAAAGGATTAGAAGGTGAGAGAGATAAGCTTTTAAATGTGATCACCTATGGAAGGATCAATGCCTAATCCTTTGGGAGAGATGGAGTCTGTTGATTTCTGGTAGCATCAAATGTGCTCTAGCCTCAAGAATTTGTAGGGAGGCTAGAACACATGCATTCCAGAATACCCAGAAATCGTTTTGGGAAATTCCACCCAGAGACAGTTTAATTAAAATAATTAATTATTTTTAATGGATGCCTAAGTCTAAACTTAGGAATTTAAAATAATTAAAGGGTATTAATTAAACTGGGTGTGAATCTTCTAGAAAAATACTGAGATTGAGTCAAGATGATCTGAGCCATTGATTAGGACTTATTTTGTGCCGTTGCTTTGTCAACGTGAAGATTATAAGGAGGACTTCGATGGGCATTTGGAAAACAAGTCGATTTGGAGATCTAGAGATCAATTTCTCAAGACAGCAGTGCAACAGTTGTCGGAGGAAGATCGAGGAGATTTCTTGCAGTGAAGGGCAGAGATAGTTTTTCGGTGCAAGTATTCTTGATCCGATGAATACATTGCAGAGGCAGAGAGAGGTACAAAAGAGGTAGCAGAGAGCCACTCTGAACAACGAAGAGGTAGCGTAGTGCTTCAGAGGGAGATCGAAGTTTTGCTGAGGAGCAGTTGAGATCCAGTACTAGAAGCTAGGGTGTGAGACTGGGATGTTAGAGGATCGAGTTTCCAGCCAACAAAATATCATCTTGGAGTGATGAAGTCCTTGCCGTAGTGATGCAGTAATTGCGTAGTTGTGACGTAAAACTACACAAAGACATCGCATAGGGCTCATCTCCAGTTTGATCAATACCGAATCTTCCCGTACCAGTGTGAGATTATCTCATTAACTTTCTCGCCAGTTATATTCTCTGTATCGGATAGCCAATAGGGCATCCAATGATTGTATTCAGAAACTACTACATAATAATACAAACCCTCAACTGCTGCACCAATTTTTCCACATTGGGTTTTTCTGGGGACATTGTCCAAAAATAAGGTGTCGTGTGTGTGTTTATTTCTTTCCCGCGCTGTATTTTTTTTCTACAACATTTTTGTATTCTTTGAAGACTGCAGTGTGTTAGTTTCGTTATTTACCGTAGCAAACAGTAAATATTTTTGTTCAGTTATATAACAAAATATAAGAAACTTAACCAGTTGTTGTAGAAGGATTCCAATCGTGGAATTTTCACATAGTCAGGGAAGAATTTATAGGTTGAAATAGATTCACTAGTCAAGGTGGCCTTTAAAGAACTTTGCTGGAATTATGGCATGCAAGAAGTAACTTTGCATGGAATCAGGGCATGCAAGAAGTCTTGTAAATCCCGTTTGAGGGTGTGGATCAGTCATTATTTTGGCCCTAGATCAGCCAGTGAGTTGTAGATCTATTATTTCTCTATCGGGTTTTCCAGATCTGGAATCCAAGCTTGTTGTATTCAGAAAATTCTTAATAATAAAACCCTCTAGCAACCAGAAGACTGGTTTTCCCACATTGGGTTTTTTTGGGGACTATTTGTCCAGAAATAACTGTGTCATTTTGCCTATGTGTGCATGAACTTGTTTTAGATCTGGATTGGTGGAGATATGTTATGTGTTTTGCTTCGATTTTAACTTGAATTTATTCAGTTAATAACTTGTCTAAGTAGGAGGAGCATAACCAGATTAACATTAAATAATTTCTGCATAAAGTGTAAAGATTCAGAAATTTCCACAAGTATGACCTTCTTGGACTATTCTTACTGTTGCATTCCCATTCCTCAAAGAATATTCATCCTTCCATGGCTACTCTTTCCTTGGATGCCCTAGTACATCCCCAAAAGAATATCGGATTCCAAATGATTACCGAATCCTCCATTCTGTCTTCCTAGGTTAAGACCAGAATGTTGTATTTATCTCTCGCTCTCAACTAGGGAGGACATATTCCACAAAGGAATGTACTCATTCCTATACAAGGAATGTACCTAAGCTCCCTCTTGGCTTAGGAATTACCAAGTTTCTTCCAAGTAAGAAACTTATTACCAAGCTCCCTCTTAATCAGGGACCTGCGTTAGCAATGATGAAAACACCTAGCCGCTCATGAAGAACTCCTTCCTTCAATGTCATGAATTTCTTTGTTGTTGAGGAGTCTTCATCTTTGCGATCTCTACGTAGGGCACAAATTATCCATCACTTTCATCCAAGAGTCATGCCTTCTGTCAGAAAGTGATCCATCAATCTTTTGATCTGGTCTAGCTTCATGCCATGTTGCTTTTCTTCGAACCATACTTCTCCCAAGGATCTTTCATCCTGTCATATGGTTATCAATTTGTGGAAGACATATACTTCCCTTTGGCAGCCCTGCATAAACCCATCAGATATTAATTAATTATAAATGTGAAATTTTAAATCAAAAGTTACCTTAGTGATGATCTTTCATCATGACATCTTCTTGTAGGCATCGACATCCTTTGTTTACAAATTGACACATCTCCTAAAGATATGTATTGTCAAGGGTCTTCTATCAGAGTCTACATTATCTTCCCAGGATATTTTCTAGTCAAGTCTTCTTGGCTTCCTTCGATGTTGATTGCTTCTTTCCATGGTTGTACTTCCCACGATCTCTTCCCTTTTCTTTCTCCACACAGTTTTATTTCATTCCCAGGAACTTCCATTGTGCAATTCCTTGATAATGTACAATTACCTCATATTCCATATGAAGACATATTATGTTGATTTCATCTAGTGTAGATCATGCCTTTTTGGAAACATGTGCGTCGAAAGAGCTTTTGCTTTCTATTTTTATCATACTTCTAAAGATAGAAGTATACTACCTGCAACCACATGACATGACTTCATAACATCCAGTGCCAACATATATATACATGTACCTCATTCTTTTCCTTTTGAGTCATCCTGCAGTAGGTTTCCTTAGAATGAAAGAGTTTCATTCTCTTGACCTGCTTCATCAATATGTCATCATATTCTAATCCCAGAATTGTGCAAGTTAGAATTCTCGAAGAAACCTTTTGCTTTCTTTCTAACTAGTGAATCCAACAAGGATTCCATTAGAAAATGTGAGCATGTGTTTCTATATTGATTATTGAATGATGACCTTTGATCTAGATGACTGTCTTACATAAATGTTGTTTTCAGTGAGGTTCCCAGGAGCCACTTATCTCATAGCATATTTATCACACATGTGTTACAGACATCCTCCTACGATGAGTGCTTCTCCTTCAATGCTTTCATCATGATGCCAATTCTAATATACAAGCTTCCTAACATACTATTTACAATCGACAGAAACCTCCTAAAGAGGAAGATGATCTCAATCATAGTAGAGATCTTTCACTTCTTCTTTCTTAGATTTCTTTGCATCAGGTTCTTCCTTTTCTAACACAATATGGGCTTCTTCCTTTTTCCTCTTGTCCTTGTTAGATTTGGGACAATTCTTTCTATGGTGCCCAAGTTCATTACAACCATAGCATCATATCTTATCCATGTTTCTTCCTTTCTTCTGAGGAATAAACTTACCAAATTTTCTTTCTTCCTTGATATGGCAGCAAAACCTTGATTTTCTTCATTTGATCATGTATCAATTTTAGCTTTCAATCTAGTCTCTTCTATAGAGACCATAGATCCTGGAATGGTGTTGCCTCTTTCTTCCCATAGATGCTTGTAGTGAAGTTTCCCCATCCTTCCGGCAGAGCATTCAACACCATTGTAGTCATTTCTTTATTAGACATTAATCTCCCAATTCCTGCAGTTGGTCTCGTATTTTGGAAATCTTCATAAAGTATGAATCCCTCCTCTCTAGACATATTCAACTTGTATAGTTCTTGTCTCAGAGACATTATTTTTCCTGCAATACTTACTGTGAATAGCTCTAGTAATTTATCATATATTTCTTTTGAGGATTCTAGATTTGATACATAGGGAATGAAAGTCCTTTATGGATTCTATAAGAATCCTTCGGGCTCTTATGTCTCCCTTCATGTATTTGGCATGAGCTTGAGTATCTTCTTTTGAAGGTTCAACTAATGATCCTTTGACATAGTCCATTACTCCATTTTCAATCAAATTTAAATTTGTTCTTATCTTCCATGCAAGAATGTTTGCAATCCCAAACAATTTGTTGCTTTCCTTGCAAAAAGTCATTTTGTTAAATTTAAAGGAAGACATTAAGATACATACTTGAGTATAGGCTTTCTCCTTCTATCATCTTCCTTGATGATGATGTATATGACAGTAGGAGCTCCCTCTTAGATTGGCTTCTTCAAGAGATGTGAAGAAAGATCACTTTTGAAAGGATCTTAATGTATAGATCCTTGAAGTGATGTCTTGGATTTTGAGGGTTTCACCAACTTTCTGCAAATTGCTCCTTTTTGAATGAAGATCTTCATAGATCCATTGTAGATCTCTGACTTTTGCTTTGATGCTTTCTAGAAAATTGATCCTTGTGACTTCCTTGAAGCTTTGATCCTTGTGTCGTCTTGCTAAATTGCCCTTACCTGTCTTCAGCACCTTAGCTCTGATACCATGTTGAGAAATGAGGGTGTTTAATTCAAATTTCTTTTCTCAATAATTACTTGTGATTTCGTTATGCTTCTTTCATTTAGATCTTATCTTCATTAGCTTATTATGTCTTTCGTCAAGTCAATTATCAAAACACAAGAGACACAAATTTTAGGCTCTTCAAGCCAAGGCCAAAACCTCTCCCTCTTGGAGAGGAAAACCCAAAATCAATTCTTCTTATAGATCTTCAATTGACAAGTACAAAGACCATGACACAGACCCTTGACTTCAATATGCCTCCAAGACCTTGTCACTGCTCCACCAGGCTTCTTATGTTGATCTTCTTTTCTGTACTACTTTGCACCAAGTCTAGGAAAGCTCAGTTCCTAGTGATCTTCCATTCTACACTTCCTTGAATTGTCCTTGACCTCCTAGAGATTCCTTCTCGACCCTTCTTCATACACACTAGATGTCGAATGTCAAGGTCTCTTTCTTGTTGTAGAAACCTTTCTTCTTATAGTGTATATCTTCGGCCTCTTCCTGAAGTATCTTGCTCTCCTTAGTATTCAATAGTCTCCTTTCCTCTCTTCGATCTTCCTTCAACTCCCTTTTGTCCTTAATGATTTCCCTAAACTGAACTGCAATAACCCAGAAACAGTCTTTGGCCTCCACTATAATCACAAAGGTAGGAGTGCAGCCCTAGTCTGAATATAAGAGACCCTTACGCACTATTATATACTATTCTTCTTCATTGTGTTAACCCTTGACTCTTTGTTGTATAATCCTTGACCTTCTTTGTTGTGATCTGCATCTATTATTGCAAAGTTGTCCGAGTTACTTGGTAGGATATGAGGCCACAGTCTAGGCTATATATAAGGATTGTCTCCCATCCTTTAGGCCGACATGACTTGTTGAGGGTGAGCCGACTTCTTCAAGGGTGTAGGATGACTTTTTCAAGGAGATCTTTTCATCATATTTGAGCCGACTTTCTTGGAGCATTTAGAGAAGGTCTTGGATCATATTTTACATCAATAATTGTCCTTTACAAGTGTAACAACACTTCATATACATGACTCTAAATTATAGATTTATGACAAGATGACAAACCCCTAAAGACATAAAGAAGAAGTCTTTGATCTATAATAAAACTTCCTTGCTCATGAAACCCATGAGGCAAGTATTTACAAATTGCATTTTATGATCTTTGTCTTCTTCATTACATAAATTCATAATTACAAATCATTATGAAGATCGAACCTAGTTACACATTTTGCAACAAATCAAATAGATGTTAGAAAAAGATGATATCACTTTCAAGATTTAAAAATGCTCAAAGAAATGCTTTCAAAGTATAACCATTCACAATTCCAAAGAATGTAAAGAAGCAATATAAAATAACTTACAAAATGAAACAAGCTAAAACTTCATTTGCAAAATGAATGATATGGTTCTTGCCTAAATAAGATAATCAACTCAAAATATTTTCATCAATGGCAAATACATGAATATTTTGCAAGTAAAATAGTAAAATGCGTTGGCATGAAATGTACTTAAACTAAGATTAAATGCAATTATCTTGGTCAATTTTAATCTAAATGCCTAGTCTAGGTGTGACCTTTCTTTCAACTGTTTTGAAACAAGTCTTTTATGTAATTTGTGGAAGGGATCCAAGGAAAGACAATGAAGGTTATATTAACGATACCTCCTTTGGAAAATTCAACACACCCGATGCCTTTGGTGTTGTAAAGACTGTGGCTCTGATGACTGCAAGGTCACCGTGTTAACCACATAAGAGGGTCTATGTCCCTCAAGTTGATGATTGAAAGGGGTCCCTAAGAGATATCTTTCAACCAAGCTTATGCTTGGAGGTAAATTTTCATTAGAGATGCAAGCTATGCTAGCATGCCTAAATGAAATGCAAGTTTATTAGTGCTTGTAAAAGGAAATGGAAATATGCTCAATGAGATAACTTAGATAAATGCTTAAAATTGTAATTGATACAAGAAAATAAGCTTCAGAAGCAGATAAGATTGGTAGTTGCTCAAAGCAAGTGCTTTAACAAATGATATATCAATGATCAACCAACTAAAGCAATGAGATGAAGCTTCAAAGATAATATGCTTGCAAAATGAGCAAATAACCAATGAGCCTATAGTGAGGCAAACATGAAGCAAATTGTCAAATCAACTAAATCAAACTTTGCCACATGAAATGAGATGCTTGCATGAATTAAGTTTCTTCAAAGTGAAATTCCAACTTGTTCTTAAAGGGAAAAACTTCAAATGCAAGACATAAAATGGAAACTAGTAGCAAAATCAAATGTAAATGGAAACATCAATTGCAACTATAAAGGAGATAGTACTTGAAAGTAAATGCTCAAATGATAAGATAATGACATCAATTACTCATGAGCTAAATGATCATCAAAGCAACATATATATGAGATAATTGAGGTAGAATTGCACCAATGAAGGATATTCCAAGTACACATTAAACAGTTTGTTACACTAAATGAAAATGAATTAGTTAGCAAAATGAAAGTTCGCTATAAATTGAAATGCTTGCATGTGAAAAGTAGATTGCTCAATTAAAGTGTATGTAGCTCAAAACAGTAAAGTAAAGAATGCAAAGCCTTAAGTTGAATTGTAGCAAACTGATCTAATGTGATGAGTGAGGTTGTGTAAATTTTAAGCATGCAATTAGAATAGAAAGCAAGAAAATGCACAAGTTAATCCACCCACATGTTTCTCTCCCTAGATGGAGAGAAAATATGTCATGGGTAAATCCAAAGCTCCCACAATAAAAATAGATTTTTTATTAGTTTTTTTACAATGAAAAACCTTTCAAAGGATCGCAACTAAAACTTCAAGAGGAATATTTTACAACATATGAGTTTTTTCAAGTGCTAGATTTCCTTCTTGAAAGTCAAAATTAGAAACTAAGGTAAGTACAACAAGAATGGTCTCAAATTTTAAAATGTTAGGTGTCTCTTGGCATCCCAAAGATTGGCCTCCAATGTGGATGAAACCTTGCACAAGAAAAGGAGCTAGGCTTCTTTGTCCAAGGTCTTGCCAAGTGAGAAATCCTCCTCAAATGCCCACAGCCTAGCTAAATGGCAGCCCTCCTCTATGTCCACGACCTCCTAAAAAGTCAACTTTAAAGGCTTGAGAGGTCCTACAAGAAAATGGTTAGAGTTTGTATGATCCTTCTTCAATGATGTTGTCATCAACACTACAATTTTATGGGCTGCAAAACTAAAAGACAATTAGTGTAGAGAGCATATGTAAAACAAATAAATATCATACAAATAATTAATGTTCTACCAAGACTCTCATGCGGGGAGACACGGGTTCAAGGAGACGCACAAGGGGGATGTGTGGGAGTACCCTCAAATTTTAGGGAAATTTTAAGGGTGCTGGGGGATGTCGGGGTATATAATTTTTAATTATATATATATAATTCAAGTTCATATTCAATAATGAAAGCATAAATAGACTAACAGTATTACATTTATCCACACCTAAAATTTGAATTCATAATTGAATTAAATGATGACATACGTTGATGATTGATCCATCCTCATCATTCATTTTGATACATACATCATTCATCCATACCATGAGATTCAATAATAAAATTCAATAATGAAATATTCAAATACATTGATCCATATCATTCATCATTCTATAATCTACATTGATTTAAAAATTAAATTCATCATTCATCATTCTAGAAGAGCTCAACGACGGGTAAGAGGGCAGAGCTCAACACTGGGCAAGAGAGCACAACTCGACGACAAGAGAGCACTCAATAGAGCTCGATGCGGGCAAGAGAATTTGGGAAATGAATAGGTAAGTTAACCAAGGTAAGTTTTAACTTTTTAATTTTTAGTTTAGCTTCTTTTTTAAGTTTTGTTTTATTTTTTATTTATTTTTAAGGTTTTTAATACATGAATTTTCAATTTTTATTTTATTTTATATTAAGTGTTATTAGAAAAATGTAAGGCAGGCCTGCCAAAATTACCTCTTTTGGGGATTTTGTCCCCTACACTAGGGAAACACACCCCCTGCGTCTCCGCATGACTTCCCAAAAGGGGTGCGTGGGAAATGCAAACCCAGACGTCCCACCATCCCGGGTGCGTGCACCTGACCTTGGGGGACGTGTCCCCGTGGAACACTGCAAATTGTTGTTTTTTGTAGCATCGGAATGTGCTCTAAGCCCCAAATTTTGTGGAGAGGCTTAGAAACCGTTATTCTAAAGAACCCTGAAACCGTTTGTGAAAATTCCACTCGGTTAATGTTTTATTAAAATAATTAATTATTTTGATGGAGAACCCAAGTCTAGACTCAGGGAAATTAAATAATTAAAGGACATCAATAACACCGAGTGAGATCAATTCATGTTATAATCTTAGCTATTGATTAGAGATCTAATCTCGGTCGTTGATGTCTCAACGAGAAGACTATAAAGGAAGGCTTGAGGGTCATTTGGAAGAAGACACCAAATTGACCTAGAGTTCAAAAGTTCTGGGGTTGGGTTTGCTGAGAAATTCGAGCTAGAGATCTGAGTAGTGAGGGCAGAGATAACATCCGGAGAAGAAGAGATTTTTTCAGCTGGTGGAGCATTAGCCAAAGAGAGGCAAACGTGATCTAACCAAGCCAGCGCTGAAGGAAGAAGGGCTAACGCAGTGACTACATAGGGCTCACGTAGAAGCAGTGCAGAGGCAGAGGAGGGTTTCCGGATTTTCGCTTGTACATCAGTTTTGGAGGCCAGGATCTGGAAGTGACACCGAGAGGCTATTCCTCAGGGTCCACAAAGGAAAAACAACTTGGTAGGGGCTGAACGTTGAGCCTGGAAGGGGGTGACGCAAAGGATGGAAGTTCCAGCGCTAGGACTGCGCAGAGGCAGTGCAGTGCCTCCCCAGGGCAAGGTTTTCTTCATTTGGATCAGTCGGGAACTTGGTGATTGAGTGAGGTAAATCCTCACAAAATTTTCTGCCAGTATTTCTCTCTGTAACTGAATAACCCTAGGGGTATTCAGAGATGTATTCAGACATTGCTACTGCTTAACAATAAAACCTTCAAATTTGCTGCATCGGTTTTCCCACATTGGGTTTTTCCAGGGACTTAGTCCAAAATAAAGGGGTCATATGTGTGATTGATTTTCCTTGTTTCAGAATCATGAGTTTTATAGTGTAGGTTGCTTCAGTGATTGCTTTAGTATGTCATGTATGATTCAGAAATAATTGTGTAAAGTAAATTACATAATAGAAGAAGTAATTCAGTTGGTTGTAGTAGGATTCCTTAGATTGTTAAGATCGAGGAATTTTCACATGGTTTCAGAGCATTGATGTGAAACAAGAAGAGCAGATCAAAATTTTGAAGTGAAGGCCATTTTTGCTGCAGTGAAACAGAACGAATCCATTGAAGGATTGCGTAGTTCTAGCCAGGAGGGCTAAGATTTTCATGGCAGTCTCTCTCTGAGTGAGTCGATAGAGAGAAAGGGCTTCCAGATCGAGATCTTGTTGTGGCAAAGTGAGCAGCGTAGAGCCTCCACGCACAAGACAGAGGGACGCAATTTTTTGAAGTTGTTGCTGGGTAGAAAAGCATCAGAAGGAGTCAAGAGCATATATCGAGGGAATTCTTCCTTAGTGATTTCCTAGCCGAGGAAGTCAACATTCCTTAGTTGTTGAGCAGTAGAGGAGCAGCAGAACTTACAACTCCATCAAGGGGTGCGTAAGCCTGCCAGGAGTTGTGCAGTAGGGAGGAAGAGGGAGCAGATTCGACGGGGAGAGAACCGAGATGACATCTCACGAACTTCGTGATTAGGATCGGTTGGAAGGAACCTCCAACTATATGATCTGGAAGGAAGGGGCTAAGTTCCATCTGGATGGTTATGATCTGAAGGCATTCGTGGAGAACGTGGTAGTTTTTCCTACGGATGTGGATCAACTCAAGAACTAAAAGGAAAATATGGCCAATGCAAAGAGGGTACTCCTTGATGGTGTCAAGGATCACATCGTCTCACATGTGGCTGGCAAGAATACTGCAAAGAGATGTGGATAGCTTTGCATGACCTATATGAGGGATCTTCCGAGTAGCGGAAGTTGTACTTAGAGAAGAAGCTCTGTATGATTCAAATGCGGAAAGGGGAGTGCGTGGCTTCATACCTCATGCAGTTTTATGAGATTCGAGATCAGTTGTCCGCAGTAGGTGCTACACCTACAACTGCAACCATGGTACGGACGGCCCTTAACAATGTCACGAAGGAGTGGCAAGTTTTTTTCTAGAGCATACTAGGCTAGGAAGCATTACCTAAGTTTTTTTCTAGAGCATACTAGGCTAGGAAGCATTACCTAGTTGGGAGCAGTTGTGGTCAACTTTTCACGAGGAAGAGTTGAGAGACCTCATCAAGTGCAAACTTGATGGAAGCAATGGAAGCGGATCGAAATTCGTGGAGGAAGAGGAGAACGCAACCCTTGCATCGAAGGGACAACAAGCGCAATGGAAACCGAAGCGTGATGTTTCGAAGGTCAAGCGCTTCAAATGTGGCGAGATGGGCCAATATGCATCTCAGTGTCCTTTGAAGAAGAAGGACAAAGATGAGAAGCATGAACTGAAGGTTGCTGCAGCAAAAATCGAGGAGGATGAGTGTGCCATGAGTTCCCACGCATCTCCAAGAGGGAGATGGGGCGATATGGAGCTGTAGTTCTTCTTGAACTTCAATTGGGCAAGATCCTTGAAGAAACCACCTCTTGGATCACAACCTTGCTACAGGTGCCCATGATCAGCAGTTGCAAGATGGAGGAGTTTCAGTGGGATCAGAGGAGTGATGGAGCGACAATTGCAGTAGGTAGCCTATTTTTGGAGCAGCGCAGAGCAGAGGCAGTAGCAGCAACAGCGCAGTGCATGGTGGTGCAACGCAGTGCAGGACAGTGCTACGTAGTGCAGAGTAGCAACATCGTTGTGCATCAGAGGGACAGTGCAGTAGTTATCAGCAGTCAGAGTCTTCACCACTGAGGTGCATCCACTGAACACTTGTTCAGTCTTGGGTGAGTTTAGTTGTTTCTCTCAGTAGTTGAGTCGCAGTGCAGATGCAATTTTAGCAGTGGCAATGTTAGCAGCATAGCAGATGTAACACTTGAGAGGGAGTTGTAGTACAGATGCAACAGTGGTAGTGTCATGGGCAGCAGTACAGTTACAGCAGCAACGCAGTGTTAGTGGACAGCATCACCAGCGCGGAGGATGCTTCAAGGACAGAGCAATATGCAGCAGGCATATTGTTAGAGCATCTTCCTTGCTAAGAGGGAGTGTTATTTTTTTGTAGCATCGGAATGTGCTCTAAGCTCCAAATTTTGTGGAGAGGCTTAGACACTAGTATTCCAAAGAACCCAGAAACCGATTGTGAAAATTCCACTCGCTTAATGTTTTATTAAAATAATTAACTATTTTGATGGAGACCCTAGGTCTAAACTTAGGGAAATTAAATAATTAAAGGACATTAATAAAACAGAGTGAGAATGATCTAGAAAAGGCGAAGATCAAGTCATGTTATAATCTTAGTCGTTGATTAGAGATCCAATCTCGTTCGTTGATGTTGCAACGAGAATACTATAAAGGAAGGCTTGAGGGTCATTTGGAAAGAGACACCGAATTGATCTAGAGTTCAAAATTTCTGGGGCTCGGTTTGCTGAGAAATTCGAGCTAGAGATTTGAGCAGTGAAGGGCAGAGATAACATCCAGAGAGGAAGATATTTTCTCAGCTAGTGGAGCATTAGTCAGAGAGAGGTAGAGGTAATCTAACGAAGCCAGCGCTGAAGGAAGAAGGGCTAACACGGAAGTAGCATAGAGGTAGAGGATGGTTTCTGGAATTTTGCTTGTAGATCAATTTCGGAGGTCGGGATCTAGAAAGTGACACCGAGAGGTCGTTCCTTAGGGTCCACAGAGACAAAACGACTTAGTTGGGGCTGAATGCTAAGCCTGGAAGGGGGTGACGCAGAGGATGGAAGTTCCAGCATTGGGACTGCGCAGAGGCGGCATAGTGCCTCCCCAGGAAAGGGTTTTCTTCATCCGGATCAGTCAGCGACTCAGTGATTGAGTGAGGTAAATCCTCACAAATTCTTCTGCCAGTATTTCTCACTGTAACTGAATAATCCTAGGGGTATTTAGAGATGTATTCTGACATTGCTATTGCTTAATAATAAAGCCCTCAGATCTACTGCATCAGTTTTCTTGCATTGGGTTTTTCCAGGGACTTGGTCCAAAATAAAGGTGTCATATGTGTGATTGATTTTCCTTGTTCAATTTCCTTATTTCTGAATCATGAGTATTATAGTGTAGGTTGCTTCGTTGATTGCTTTAGTATTTCATGTATGATTCAGAAATAATTGTGTAAAGTAAATTACATAATATAAGTAATTCAATTGGCTGCAGTAGGATTCCTTAGATTGTTGAGATCTAGGAATTTTTACACAAATAACGTAGAAGAAACAAAAATCAAGTGATGGGAGTGAACGCCATCACTTTCTTTTTAGTTTAAAAAAAATGCTCTCAAATAGCAAATAAAATCAATAATAACACAATAATTTGAGACAAAAGATTTTAAATATGGAATGTTTGCTTGTATACAAATTAATGTCCAACGAATCCCTGTAATAACACTTCTTTGCAAGATAAACTATGAAGATCCAAATAACAAATGAGATTTCCTTTGAAGATGCTTCAAGAGTGGGTTAGTCTCCCGAAGACTTCCCCTCGCGCTTGATCCAATAAAAATAATTCTTCTACAATACTCAAATCACACATTAGTCCATATAGATTTAGAGAAGCAAACAATGAATTGAAAGTTGAAACTTAATTTATTTGAAAATAAACTAGAACTTCCAACATCTAGAGCCTACTCCCAAAACCAAATGCTAACACAAGATAGCTTTGCACTAGAAACTCTACAAGAGTATATGGAAATGAAATTCAAATAACTCAAAGCATAAATTGTTAGGTCCCCATATTACTAGTATAGTCCCTTATTGTTGTTAATGTAACCCCCTTATTGTTATTATTGTATCCCTGTAACCCCCATATTGTTATTATTGTGCCCTTAAATTATTATTGTTAGGTCGGCTAGGATTACATTGTGGCCCATGGACTCCTATATATAGAAAGGAGGTTTTGTAATTTGTATCATCCAAGAATTTTTCATTCATGTAATGTATTGGAGGTTTCCCCCTCGAAGTGGCTTATTTCTAAGGCGTTGATATCTCTTTTCTTCTATTTTTAGAGCTGGTTTCACAACATTTGGTATCAGAGTTTTGGATTTTAGGGTTTCGCTGCCCTAAACAGGTCATCATGGCATTTTTGCTATAATTTTTTTTCTACGAAGGGTCAGAAGCTGAAATTTTTAGAGTGCGAAGCCGAAATCCTGAGGAACATCGTCGCAAAATTTTAGAGCTTGGTTCGCAATATTTTCGAAGATATGATCTGTTGAAGTTAGGTCTTTTTGCAGGCTCCTGAATTTAACCTAAACAAGTCATCGTGGCATTTTCGATATAACTTTTTTTCTACAAAGGTTCAGAAGCTGAAATTTTTAGGGAGAGAAGAATAAATCCTGAGGAAGATCTTCGCAAAATTTCAGAGCTTGGTTCGCAATATTTTTAGAGATATGGTTTGTGGAAGTTAGGTCTTTTGCAGGCTCCCAAATTTCATCTCAAAGAGGTGATCGTGGGAAAATCTTCATAACTCTCTCTCTCTGAGCATCGGATTGAAATTCTGTAAAAAGTGGCCGCAAGTACACGGACTGTAGTTTTCGCTATATCAATTTCAGAGCCGAAGGAGGAAACAGTGACGCGTGGCAGGTTGTACAAGTTCGCTCTATTGAACCAGTCCATAATTAGGTCATCATAGGAGATTGGGCATAACTTTGTCTTCAAGAATCCAAATCAGGTCAGATTTGTGGCATTCGAAAGAAGATTCAGAGGGCTACTTCAGGGCCAAATTTTAGATATTGAAGATCCAAAATCACAGAGATAAATCAGTTTCAATATTGAGCTCTTGAAAATCAAGAAAAATGTGTGTATTTTTTCAAATTGCATAAGTCTTTTTTGAAAAATCAGTGCTAGGTGATTCCAAAGGCCTATTGAGCATAGATATCAGTATTGGGTTCTAAAATGCCTCCTAAAAAGAATTCAACACCCATTAAGCCTTCAAAAGACTCTACTATGACTCGTGAAGACGAATAAATGCAACATGAGATAACAAAAGTCCATGAGCAAGTGCACCAAATTTCGCTATCGCAAAGAGCAACAAAAAATGAAATGGATGGTTTGCAGAAAGTCGTGGAAACTAAGATGAATGGTTTGGAAGCTAAGATGGATGGCATGGAAGTTGGCATGGAAGCTAAGATGGATGATATGGAAGCTAAGATCGATGAAAAAATGGAAAACATGAAGAATGATCTAAAAGTAGACATCGAAGGTTTGACAAAGTTGATACAACAAATGTTTCCTAATGGTGAAAAGATAGTAGAGGAAACTCATGATGAGAACAAAATAAATATTAATCGTGATTTCATAAACTCTAATGTTGGCGGGAAGAACCACCATATTCCAAAATTGGATATGAGGAAGTTTGATGGAAAGGATCCTGTAACATGGATGCTACAGATGGAGCAATATTTTGATCTCCATAACGTGCAAAACACACAAAAGGTACGCATTGAAACTTTACATTTAGAACAAAATACATTTGTATGGTATCAATGGCTTTGCTCCCGTAAAAAAATTGTCACTTGGTCAATTTTTACGGAGGAAATGATAGCGCATTATGAGGATACAAAGAGCAACACCTTCTTTAGCCAATTGATAAATCTCAAACAAAAGGGTTTAGTGGGGCATCACATTGAGGACTTCCAAAAATTGAATATAAGGGTAACTGATATTCCAGAGGAACACATGATTGATCTCTTCATAGGCACTTTAAAGGATAACATCCAACATGAAGTTCACGTTTTGGAACCTAATTCATTGGAGAAGGCATTCAAGTTGGCAAGAAAAATTGAATGTAAAATTATGGCGACAAGGAAGCCTACCACTCACTTCTATAAGGAGGGAAGTGTTGCTACTCCTAGATTTCCACAACCTACAAGGTTGATACCACAACAATTGGAAGTAAAAAGAGCAAAAGGGCTTTGCTACAGTTGTGATAGCAAATACACTAAAGGTCATAAGTGTGCTGAGAATAAATTATTTTACATAGATTGTGAAGAGAAAGAAGAAAATGAACAAGAAGAGGATATACACCAAGAACCAACCCTAGAAGAGGAAGAAATGAGTCTGACCATATCGTGTAATGCATTGGCAGGAATTACCACTCCTCAAACTCTCAAGATAGAAGGACATATCAAGAAGAAAATGGTAATAGTGTTGATTGATTCAGGGAATACCCATAATTTTATTCATTGTAAGGTAGCCAAAGAATTGAATTGTTTCCTATACCCAGCATCAGAATGTCAAGTGATGGTTCCAAATGGAGGAACTATAAATTGCTCTGGAAGATGCCATAATATCAAGCTTACCATGGGGGAATATGTATTGAATAGTCCAATGTTTTCCATTCCTATCTGAGGAGTTGATTGTAATATTCCCAATTAGCCATGCTAATTGGAATATTTCAATTTTGCTTTATTTTGCCGCTTTAGCTAGATATAATAAATAAAGTGAGAAATAAGAGGGGTCACCTCACTTTAGTCATCTCACTTTATAAATAAAGTGTTCTTTTCCTAGTAGATGAACGTTGTAACTTAGAGAGGGGGCCTTGGGGGTCCACGTGATTATGATGGGGGGAGGCATCAGGCTGACCCAAGGTAAACTGCGCAGGTCAGAGAAGAGTAAGGGAGCAGTTAAATTTTGGAGGGAATTTGGCATTATAAAAGGAGAGGTTCTCACCTCATTTGGATCATCCATGATTTTGATATGTAGATCTGAGCAGATACTTGCAGATCTAGTCTTGTATGTTGCAGATCTGGAGGTTTAGCACTAGATCCAGCTTGGGGAATTGCAGATCTGAGGAGATATTGGCAGATCTAGTCCAGATCTGAAGGGATAACATCAGATCCAGCCCTAGAGGCTGTGGATCTGAAGAGATATTGTCAGATCCAGCATAGATCTGAAGGTTTGGTAGCAGATCTGGTATAGGAGGACGCAGAACAGGAGGGGTAGGACGCAGATCTGATTGGAGGCTTCAGATCCATCAGGTGGGACGCAGATCTGAGGAGCAGGAGGGCTCAACAGCGTTTTCCTAACATTCAGTAGCAGATCTATCTTTCAGGTGGCTTGGTGATTGGTGCCTCACCTATTTCTGCGCTGTCACTAGCAGGAACAGCGTTTTCCTTTGAGGAGGATTTGCAGCTTGAGATCAGCCATTTACTAGTCTTCAGTCTTCAGAGCAGCTAGGACGCTGTCCTTGTTGCAGCCATTATTCTGTCTGAGAGGGTCATCACTTGCCTAGGGCAAGGATAGGTGCACTTACTCTGATTTACTTGTACTCCTCTCTATGTACTTTCTGATTAATAAAATGGTTCAGTTTCTGGTATTCTATGTGTCATGATTCAGTGATCTGGTTCAGCATTGTATTTTCTATATCTGTCTGGCATATTTCTGTTTATTACTGGTTATTTCCCTTTGGGGATATTACAGTGGTATCAGAGCATAGATCTGGCTCAGCCTGTGGTGCTAGCAGTCTATGACATCCAGGGGTAACCCCCGTCTCTTCGGGGGAAGTGATTCTGATTCAGAGGCAGAACAGCGGAATCCAATGGAGGCCATGTTTGCAAAGTGGACTGAGAAGATGGATGCATTCATGCAGGATGTAAAGAAGATTGCAGAGGGGACGCAGAGAGAACCCCCTAGGGTTTCCCAGGTGGGGGAAGGATCGGGCGTGTCTAGTTGCATACCGGATGCTATTCCCATTGTGACAGCACAGAGGGTCGATTCCACACCCACGCGACCTACCATGCCTACCTTTCCGGTAGAGGAAGAGGAGCAAACAGCACCAGGAGATGGGGGTCTAGCTCAACATGCGACTCTGTTTGCGGATTGGCGGAGCATGGGACAGGAATTCATGGATGCTTTTCCTTTTAATCAATATATCCAGTTCCGATGTGGCGGCAAATCTTCTGATCGAAACAAGGGGCGTGGCTCCCACCGTGATAGTCACCGTGCAGCAAGCAAATTTCATTTGCCGTTGTTTGATGGCTCACAGAAGACTACGGCCAAGTCTTGGGTGGAAAAACTAGACCTCTATTTTCAGCTTAACCAGATGCCAGAGAGGGAGGCCATTAAGATGGCTGCATTACATCTAGAGGGTGAGGCCCAGAACTGGTGGTTCCATGGGTTGACAACACTGGGACATTCCGCAGTGACCACATATGCTGAGTTCACCAGGAGAGTGGTGGAACGTTTTTACAGGAAGGAACCGGATCAGCCTTTCCTTGAGCTGACCAAGCTCAAACAGACGGGGAGTGCAGAGGCATACATCTCAGACTTCTTGAGGGTTTCAGTGATGGTACCTGACTTATCAACAGCTCGGATGATCACGATGTTTGTGGAGGGGCTGTCAGAACCACTTCGTGGCCTAGTCCGGTCGAACAAACCGGCTACACTACAGGATGCTATCAGTAGGGCCCGTGACCTACAAGATGTCTTGCCTAGGACTCGACCACCTTATCCCCAGAGACAGGCTTTCCAGCCTAAGGGTAAGGACACAAGGGTTCCGCCTCCCAAGGCGAATCCCGGACGAGGACAGTATGATGATGAGGCTAGGAGAGAGCTGAGACGGAAGCGATTATGCTTCACCTGCCAGGAGCCGTGGGCACCAGGACACAAGTGCACAGCGGGGAAGGCACATTTCATAGAGGTCTTCTCCGAGGGCAGTGGGGAAGAGGATGAGATGGATGATGAGGAGGCAGGAGAGTGTTATGCAGCGCAGAGTACCTTACCACCTCCACCACCCGATGCAGGGGGGGCATCATTCGCACCTACTGGGGGAGCTCTAGCAGCATTACGAGGAGTCCCCAAGTATCTGACATTGCGCGTACGAGGGACAGTGCGTGGGCAGTGGGTTTCGGTTCTAGTCGACAGTGGGGCCACCCACAACTTCATCGATGCCCAGATGGTCGCTCGGAGAGGCATACCAACGGAGAGCTTTGATGGGTTCTCTGTCTTGGTACCAGGAGATCAGACCATGGCATGTGCTCGATATGTACCCGAGTTATCAGTGACGATGGGCACTTATACATTGACCGATCACTTCTTTGTGGTGGACATTCCGGATACCAATGTGATATTGGGGGTCCAGTGGCTTATCACTCTGGGGAAGGTCACGACGGATTGGAAGGCCCTAGAGATGGAGTGGGATGATCCCAAGACGAGGAAGCACGAGAAGATACGAGGGCAGAACACATATCCACCCCAGACAGTATCAGCACACAGCATGGAGGCGACATTCCGCAAGGGAGATATAGAGTGGGCAGTAGAGTTGCGGGCCTCAGAGATAGTAGATACGGGAAGGGCGGTGCACCCTGATCTACAGACTCTTCTCGACAGGTATGCAGTAGTTTTTGGAGACATTCCACCAGGACAGCCACCAGGTCGGGGGTTTGAGCACACGATCGAGTTGGAGCAGGGGATACAGGCAGTGATCACCACACCATATAGGCATCCCAAGGCCCCCATCGGAACCTCATAGCCTTTTTTTCGGGAAGTGCTGGCCCTCGGACACATTCGACCCGGCCACCCGATCCCGCTCGCTATTGATGGTTTGGTGAAGAAAGGACGGCACATTGAGCATGTGCATTGATTACGGGCTCTAAACAAGAAGGCAAAGGAAACCCGAGGTACCCCATTCCCGGGGATCTGATGAGTTGATGGATGAGTTGAGGGGAGCACGGTTCTTCTCAAAGATTGATTTGAGGTCCGGGTACCATCAGATACGCATGAGGGAACAGGACATTCCCAAGACTGCTTTCAGGTGTCACTATGGGCACTTTGAGTTTCTGGTCATGCCGTTTGGGCTGACCAATGCACCTGCTACTTTCCAGTCTTGTATGAACCATATTTTTCGGGATCATCTGAGGAAGTTCGTGCTGGTTTTCTTTGATGATATCCTTATATACAGCAGGACCTGGGAGGAGCACCTCCAACACATTGAGACGGTCTTGCATATTCTGGAGGAGCAGCAGTTCTTTGCCAAGCTCTCCAAGTGTGAGTTTGGATTGACAGAGATGTTGTATCTGGGACACATCATAGGAGTGGACGGAGTGAGAGTCCACGAGGAGAAGATCCGGGCTATCAGGGATTGGCCAGAGCCGCGGAATGTGACAGAACTGAGAGGGTTCATTGGTATCTGTACTTACTACAGGAAGTTCGTCAAGGGCTTCTCACAGCTTGCAGCACCCCTCACGGAGCTGACGAGGAAGGGGGCATTCAGTTGGTCGGATATCGCGCGGAGAGCTTTTGATAAGCTCAAGGAGGTGATGAGTAGTTGCCCCGTGTTGGCATTGCCCGATTTCACTCAGCCCTTTGTCCTGGAGTGCGATGCATCAGGGGAAGGGATTGGAGCAGTTTTGATGCAGGAGGGTCATCCGATTGCGTTCGAGAGCCGGAAGCTCCTTCCACATGAGAGGCTTTACCCCATCTATGACAAGGAGATGTTGGCCATCATGCATGCACTGGCCAAATTCAGGCAGTACCTGGTAGGGGGCAGATTCAGGGTAAGGACAGATCATAACAGCCTGAAGTACTTTCTGGAGCAGAAGCAGTTACAGGAGAGGCAGCAGAAGTGGATCAGCAAGATCCAGGCTTACGACTTTGACATAGAGTATGTCAAAGGAAAGAATAACGTGGTAGCAGATGCCCTTTCCCGTAGACCAGCCACGTTATCTCTCATGAGCTTGGACGATGACTGGAAGGCTCGACTACTGGTTGAGTATTCCAAAGATAAATTTGCATGCGAAGTGTTGGATGGACAGGTAGCAGATAGCAGATACAGGGTGACTGATGAGGTCATCTATTACCGGGATAGGATCTTCTTGACTGAGGGGTCTCAGCTCAAGGAGAAGATACTCCATGCTTCTCATGATTCACCATTGGCGGGCCATCAGGGGTTCACCAAGATGTACAGGGCCATCCGGGAGAGATTTGCATGGAAAGGCCTCAAGGAGGACGTACTCCAGCATGTTCGGGAGTGTGAGGTTTGCCAGCAGAACAAAGGTGAGATGAGCCATCCCGCGGGGTTGTTGCAGCCGCTTCCCATTCCAGAGGGGAAGTGGGAGAGTGTTTCGATGGACTTCATCACGGGGTTGCCCACGGTGCAGGGCAAGGACTGCATCTTCGTAGTAGTCGACCGGCTAACGAAGTATGCTCATTTCTTCGCCATTTCGGCACATTATACAGCGGCACAGGTGGCAGAGCTGTTTTTCCGGGAGATTTTCAGATTACATGGTCTACCCAAGACCATCGTTAGTGACAGGGACAGCCGTTTTATGGGTGGTTTTTGGCAGGAGCTTTTTCGACTAGTGGGGACGGAGTTGACACCGAGCACTAGTTATCATCCACAGACGGACGGGCAGACAGAGATAGTTAACAAGTGGCTGGAGGGCTACTTGCGTAACTACGTCAGTGGGCAGCAGAGAGCATGGTTGAAATGGCTACATCTGGGCGAGTACTGCTACAACACAACCCACCACATGTCCATTGGCATGACACCTTTTTATGCGTTGTATGGATACCATTCCTTATCTTTTGTGGACGTGATGTTTGGGGTTAGCAGGGCTCCGCGAGCCAAACTATGGATCCAAGAGAGCCAAGACATCCTCCGGGCTCTCAAGGACAACATAGCCACAGCACAAAATCAGCAGAAATTGTATGCTGATAAAGGTCGGGTGGAGAGACACTTTGAGGTAGGGGACCTGGTCTACCTACGGTTACAGCCATACCGACAGTCGTCACTCAAACAGAAGGGGGCCGAGAAGCTTAAGCCTCGCTTTTATGGACCGTACAGGGTGATACGGAGGATCGGACAGGTTGCATATGAGTTGGAGCTGCCCCAAGGCAGCCGGATTCATAACATCTTCCATGTATCATGCCTGAAGAAGGCACTGGGCCAGCATGTGACAGCCACTGGGGAGTTACCACCGACAGATGATGAGGGGCACTTGGTGTTACAGCCGGAAGCCATTATTGACACCAGGGAGAGGCAGCTGCGTAGCAGGAAGATCAGAGAATTCTTGGTGAGATGGAAGAATCTGCCAGATGAGGATGCCACTTGGGAGGATGAGAGAATCCTACAGCATCCCTCACTTCAGTTGCTTGAGGACAAGCAACGTTTTGCCGGGGGAGACTGTAATATTCCCAATTAGCTTTGCTAATTGGAATATTTCAATTTTGCTTTATTTTGCCGCTTTAGCTAGATATAATAAATAAAGTGAGAAATAAGAGGGGTCACCTCACTTTAGTCATCTCACTTTATAAATAAAGTGTTCGTTTCCTAGTAGATGGACGTTGTAACTTAGAGAGGGGGCCTTGGGGGTCCACGTGATTATGATGGGGGAGGCATCAGGCTGACCCAAGGTAAACTGCGCAGGTCAAAGAAGAGTAAGGGAGCAGTTAAGTTTTGGAGGGAGTTTGGCATTATAAAAGGAGAGGTTCTCACCTCATTTTGATCATCCATGATTTGATATTCTTATTGATAGCTAGACTTTGTCTGCTTCAGCACGCCGGTTGTTTAGTCGGTCTGCAGCACTGCTTAGTGCACGAGTGTCTCCGGTCGGAGATCTCACCCTTAGCCTCGGGGAACTTCGAGTGCCTGCCCTGGTAAGGTTTTTCTGGTTTCACCCTTAGCTTCGGGGGACTTCGAGTGCCCGCCCTAGTAAGGTTTGTCCTGAGTACATCTTTCGTTCAGTGGCCGACGGCCGATTTACGGCAAATCGAGGAGGAGAAAACCCTCTTGTGTTGCGCGGTTCGGAGAGGAGAGGACGGCATTTGTCTCATCGGAGGAGGGACGATCCATTCGGGAGGGTGAGGACGATGTCCCGGAAAAGGCAGTTTGTCCGGATGCGAGGACGGAGAAAGCGTTGTCCGGGAAGAGGAGAACGGCGGTCGGCCCAGGGTAGAGGACGGCATCTGTTACGAAGGAAAGGGTTGCAGATCTGAAGGCCCATTGTTAGATCCAACCTTGAAAAGGGTAGATCTAAGCAGATACTTGCAGATCTAGTCTTGTATGTTGCGGATCTGGAGGTTTAGCCCTAGATCCAGCTTGGGGAGTTGCAGATCTGAGGAGATATTGGCAGATTTAGTAAAGATCTGAAGGGATAACATCAGATCCAGCCGATATTCTTCTTGATAGCTAGACTTTTGTCTGCTTCAGCACGCTGGTTGTTTAGTCGGTCTGCAGCACTGTTTAGTGCACGAGTGTCTCCGGTCGGAGATCTCACCCTTAGCCTCGGGGGACTTCGAGTGCCTGCCCTGGTAAGGTTATTTCTGGATTCACCCTTAGCTTCGGGGGACTTCGAGTGCCCGCCCTAGTAAGGTTTGTTCTGAGTACACTTTTCAGTTCCAGTAGCAAAGCAGCAGCAGTTTCTGAAGCAAATCTGAGGAGGAGAAAGCCCTCTTGTGGTTGCGCAGTTCAGAGAGGAGAGGACGTTGTCTCATCAGGAGAGAGGACGTTATTCTATTCAGGAGGGTGAGGACGCTGTCCCAGGGAGGACGCAGTCCAGATCTAGCAAGAGAAAACGTTGTCCAGGAGGAGGAAGAACGCTGACTAGCCTGGGAGTGAGGACGCTGTCCATTTCTGAAGGAAAGGGTTGCAGATCTGAAGGACCATTGGTAGATCCAGCCTTGAAAAGGGTAGATCTGAGCAGATACTTGCAGATCTAGTCTTGTATGTTGCAGATCTGGAGGTTTAGCACTAGATCCAGCTTGGGGAGTTGCAGATCTGAGGAGATATTGGCAGATCTAGTCCAGATCTGAAGGGATAACATCAGATCCAGCCCTAGAGGCTGTAGATCTGAAGAGATATTGTCAGATCCAGCATAGATCTGAAGGTTTGGTAGCAGATCTGGTATAGGAGGACGCAGATCAGGAGGGATAGGACGCAGATCTGATTGGAGGCTTCAGATCCAGCAGATCTGAGCATTCAGGAGGCAGATCCATCAGGTGGGACGCAGATCTGAGGAGCAGGAGGGCTCAACAGCGTTTTCCTAACATTCAGTAGCTGGTCTATCTGTCAGGTGGCTTGGTGATTGGTGCCTCACCTATTTCTGCGCTGTCACTAGCAGAGATAGCGTTTTCCTTTGGTGAGGATTTGCAGTTGAGATCAGCCATTTTCCAGTCTTCAGTCTTCAGAGCAGCTAGGACGCTGTCCTTGTTGCAGCCATTATTCTGTCTGAGAGGGTCATCACTTGCCTAGGGCAAGGATAGGTGCACTTACTCTGATTTACTTGTACTCCTCTCTATGTACCCTCTGATTAATAAAATGGCTCAGTTTTCTGGTATTCTATGTGTCATGATTCAGTGATCTGGTTCAGCGTTATATTTTCTATATCTTCAAGGATCCTGCCTTAGACTCTGTAGCTCCTCTACATGTCCATGTTGCCCCACCTTCGTGATTCATGAACACTCATGGTTGCATCATCTTCCGAACCATCATCTGCCACAGCAGCCTTAGAAGAAGAAGCTTCCTTGTCCTTTTTCTTCTGAGGACAATTGCTGGAAAAATATCCCATTTCACCACACTGGAAGCACTTGATCTTTGACAGATCCTTCTTCTTCTTTCCCTGCTACCTCCTTGATGCCAAGGCTACATCTTCTTCATCTTCCTTCTTCACTTTGCTTGATCCCATGTTGTACTGCTTCTTGGTGAATCTACAAAGTTCTTCTTGATGCAGAATTGCCCACAAGTTGTCCCAATCTGGGAGGTCCGCTCTGCCCAAGGTAAATTGGACAAAGGTTTCCCACTCATCTGTAACTGCATTGAGAGCAGTCATGACCATCACATCATCCTCCACTTTAGCACCGGTTACAGTCAACTGATCTCTGATCGACTGCAATCTGAAGAGGAAATGCTCCATGTCTTCTCCCTTGGTC